>JASDQU011404894.1:32512-75046 GCA_032191745.1 Picea mariana | reverse complement strand
TTACCCTCAGTCAAACGGACAGGTCGAGGCAGTGAACAAAGTCCTCAAGACCATGTTACAGTGCACGGTTAATAAACATAAAACCAATTGGCATCATATTTTATTTTCTGCGCTATGGGCTTATCGAACGGCAGTGAAAATTGCTACTGGTTTCACACCATTCCATTTAGTCCATGGGGTCGAGGCAACTCTTCCCATTGAGTGCGAAATTCCTACCTTACGCACCACAATTGAGCTATTACCTGACACTGCTCCAATGGAGTAGCGCTTGCTGAACTTGGAGTCTTTGGATGAAGATCGTCGATCTTCCTTACAGAACAACGAGGCAGCTAAAAAATGATCCAAAGCTACCTTTGATCTCCATGTCAACCTTTCATCATTCCGCGAAGGCGACCTCATCCTGGCTTATGATATCACTCATGATACCTTTGGCCACGGAAAATTCGAATCACTTTGGCATGGCCCTTACATAATCCAACATTGCCTCACCAAAGGTGCATACATCTTGGCCTCCCCCAAAAGCCTCTCTCTCAAGGAACCCGTCAATGGGTTGTATCTCAAGAAATTTTATGCTTAAACATAGTCATTCTACTTTAGGTTATTTCTTTTTCTAGCATTTTTTTTTAATCTTTTTTCTCCTCCCCTCTCATCTAAACTATCCTTTTTGCTATTGACAGATGCTTCCTTGACCAGCCTACCACATTGGTTACACCGACGACGCCAGCTGTTGGACACAAAATCTCACTTCGGCTGCTTGGGCTCTCTACACCCCCTCACATGAAATGCTCCATTCTAGCGGCATATGTTTGGGGTCAGAAACCAACAACCAAGACGAGTACACTGCTGTCATTGGCCTCCTGGCTGAAGCCCAACATCATTATATTCACCACCTTAGCATATTCCTCGACTCTCAACTAGTCGTTCTCCAGCTCAATAATGTATACCGTGTACGTGATCCATGCCTCTTTCGCAAATACCTGCAGGTTAGACTGTTATCTCAAAATTTTGATTCCATTACATTTACACATATTCCAAGACAATTGAATCAAATCACAGATACCTTAGCTAATATTGTGTTAAATTGGCATATATCACATCAAGCTACACATACATAAACATCTCACAAATCCTGTCACAGCATATATATAGAATAGGCATCATTAAAAACATCAGTAAAAACATGTAGACAACATCAGGATCTCAAAATATGTATACTCATATATATATAAAGGCCCATTAGGCCATCTGAATGTTTACATACAAAAATGCATATATCCGCAGGCCAATACAGCACCATGGTACAAAAAGTTGGCTCACCAGCCTAAATACAACAAAAATGATATACATCATGCACCACTCATGGTGCCTCTATCGCACCACCACCTGCTCCTCCCTCAAGAGGTGGTGGCCCACCACCACCTGCCCCAGGCGGTGGTGGACCACCCATAAGACCCTCCTGCCCTGGCGGTAGGCATCCACTCGTCATAGCAGCAAGCACTGCTACTCGCCGCACTATGGCCCGCCATGGTGGCGGCACCCCCACACACTGCTCCAGGAAACTCTCATCCTGGATGTGCGTCCACATGCCCTCAAGCACATCCTATAGAACCGTCTCTAGATGACGACGTATGTCATCATAATCCACTCCAGCTGCCGCTAGAGGAGCGTGTGATGGCCCCGCACCAGGCTCATCATACCAGCACCTCCTCGCTGCCCGCTACGGCTCAACTGGTCGCCCCGCGGCATCCTCCCACCAATGCCTCTCTCCCTGTGGTCGTCTCTCTAGCTCTCGATGAGACGACACTCTCTGCATCTCCACCTCCCGCCCGCGAGGTGCCACATCTTCACATGCAAAAAAACAAACAACAACAGATAGTATAAGCATCTATATCATATACATATGGACTGATATCTCACAAAACAACATAAACCAAAAACATACCTCGATGGTCAAACACCTCCCCTGGAGGTAGCACCATATCCGGGTCACCTCGGAAGTCCACCTCAGCATAGGGGTACCAAAGTACCACCTGCGCCATCTACCGCCATATCTGTGCCGCCTCTGCTGAAAAGAAGTGGCCACCTTCGCCACCACCGTGACGAAGAAAAACTGTCGACCACCACCTCAAATGCGGCTCATGCGCCCCCGGCATCTCCAGTAAAACCCTTGGGCGCAACATCGACACCGGGCCCCTCAATGGTGACGGCGTCTCACAATTGGGCCCAGTCTCGCTCTCGGCACTGCACTGGCATCATCACCACTGTCCACCTGCAAATAACATAGAGCCCTATATCAGCTCATGCAACCATCAACAGTATTAAACAAACTCATTTTTTACCCTTCAACCTTGCCTCCTAGGCGCGGTTTTTGTTACCCACAGGCGCGCACACATGCGCGCCTGTTCATTACACAAGTGCGCATATATGCACACCTATGCACTACATAGGTGTGCATCAGTGTGCACCTGTTTGGTTCATAGGCGCGTCCCTGCGCGTGCCTGTTCACCGTATAGGCGCGCACAGATGCACGCCTGTCAAACCCACAGGCACGCACTAATGCGCGCCTGTTCAACTCACAGGCACGCCCTTCGGGCGTGCCTTTAATTCTCCATATTGCGCACCCATGCGCATATATTCGGTGTATAGGTGCGTATGTATGTGTGCCTATCACCGATTCACCCACGCATGTGGGGCCCACACCCCCTAAATACCCCTGTATGGCCATTCGTACAAACCCTGCCCAAAAATTGAAAACCTATTTCTATACAGGATGATCAGACCACTAACCTGATACTCACAGATCGTCAATCGGATGCCTCGTCCTCCCCAAATCTCCAAATCTCCTCTGAAAACTGCTCGTCCAGTCACTATTGCAGCATGTACAAATGAGGTGGTAATGTGGGGCCTAAATCTATATATAGGCCTTTTTCCAAACTTCCACTCACTATTCCGGGAGCTCACGGTGTCCATTTTTCAAACCGTCTTCAGCCATGGGATCAACATCCCGTCACCTACATCACAGCAGTCCCTGGGTCGCTTTTCATCCTGAGCCCCCGGGGCACCTTTTGTTTTCATATCATGGTTAGGTACGCACGCGCATAGTCACATTTATCAAATACATGCTCATATCTTTGATTCTTTTTAGATATTGTTCAGTTTGGGTATTTGGTTGTTATGTGTGCAGGTACTTGTTCATCATCCATCGACATAACCCCTTCAGGTATATACTTAGCACTGGCATGTAGTCTCTCCCACTGTATTGCATTTACATTTACAGTCACACCCTTTGATATTGGCCTTTAGGATCCCCATTCCTGGCTCTGCAGTACCCACGCCTCCATTTGCCTCTTCGGTACTGTTACCCAGTAGCATTCTTACCCACATGAGTTGTCCCATTCATAGCACCTTTTTCCACTTTTTGACACTCATGTTGTTTTTCATTACCCTTTAGGGATGGGAGTCCCGATAGTCTTTCATCATGACGTGAATCAACCACATACTCCTTCTCCTCATTTTGCTAGCTTTCCCACACGGATTCCCAGATTATCTCTTTACGGTTCTATTTTTTTTACCTGCACATCCGCAGTATCATGAACCATCCATCTCATCCACAATCAGTTTACCCATCTACGAACCTACCTTCATTTCACCTACCTCATACAAAAACTCACCAATGGGGCCCTCACCCTTCATCAGTTTTCCAAAAACACATTATGCCTTACGTGGGCCACCCATATCACACTAGGGCACCCGTTTCTGTATTTATACATTTCTCCCCAATTATTCATTATTTATTGTACAAATGCCTTTATTTCCAGTCATTACATTTTCTTTTTTCATCATCGTTGGCGACTTGCTTCCTTTTGGCCACACGCAACCCATGTCACCCTTGGTTGGAGCATTACTTATCATCTACCCTTACCGGCATCGTCCATATCTTCAGAGTACTCCACAGGTCACTTACCTCTACCCTCTGAATTTGTTCACCTTGTCCCGCCTCTGGCAAAACTTATCACCGGTCTTGTCGTCCCCCTGACACTCGACCTTGTTACATGGTTGCGACCACTCTTTATATCATACATCCTCCAACCAAGGGCAGTCTTGAGTCTTCCTACTTTTTGACTTCGTCCATGTACCTCTGCCACTTCCTTACCTTAGTAGATTCCACGAAGCCCTTTGCTTCTGGGCGTCGCGTTCCCCTTTTGTCGACATCAGCACAATTTTCTGGAAGGGCGACAGTATCTTGATTCTCATTCTCCATTCAATGAGAGATCTTGGACGGCACAGGGTGAAACACCATTTCTCCCTACTGTCGTTGCCCCCCATAACATTCGACGCCAACACTTTCTCATGCTATGGTGGGTCTTACTTTGCGACTATTGCAGTTATTTTTATCATTTTCCGAAGACCTCTGAACTTAGTAGGGCCATCAATGCCCGCATCATCATCGATACTTATTACCGCGATCATTGCCTATTATTCAGAGTATGTTCCTTTGCAGAATTGTCTTCTGCCTTTATCATCACCTCCCCTGAGGGTGCTGCAGTTGTCTACACCAATACTTCAGTCATCTTTTTTCAGAGTTACATCACACGAGCATGGGGCATGCCCGCCTTGTTTGTACACAGTTTTCTATTTTTCGCACCTCATAGAAGGTCGGGTCCTACCGGTTCCTTTTTTCTCCAACGGGTCGCTCTGAACGATCCCATTATTGCTCTATCTTACAACAACATTCTCAGTAGAAGAAACATTGATGGATTTCGGCTATACGTTTTCTCCTAACCTCACCCATCAGGGGGCATCTGTTATCATTGAAATTTCATCCGCACATGGTTACAAGAACTCAGCATCGTCAAACAGCAATGAAGTCATGCATAGCCTTGAATTAATATCACAACATTCAAAAAAGGTCAAAAACTATACAAAGTAGTGCAAAATTGAAGAGCGCTTTAGAGAAGTTGGGTGTGTGCGCATATGCGCGGAACAGGAACATAGAATGCGTGCATATGTGCACGATGCACGACTGTTAGCGCAAAAATCCACGCACCTGCTAAACGACGCATTTATGAATGTGGTCGGCCTCCCAACCACTTATGGTTCAGCTCCCAAGCTGATTTGACTTCCAAATCCGGGCTGGATCCGAATGGTGGGCTGGTCAAAGACCTAATAATGCCCTAAATGGCCTCTTTTCACACTATGAAGCAGTTACACAATAACCCAATGCAATGCTATAAAAGGCCATGAATGCACCTCATTTTCTCAAGGAATTCTAAGTAATGTTATGCTGCCTATATTGTTTTAAGGACTCCATCCTTGACAAGAGCACATTGGCACCATTTCATTGAGCAATTCACCTCTCCATTGAGTGGATTTGCAAAGGAGTTCTTTCATCACCATTTTCATTTTTCTTGTTGTAAGGAGAGCAAGCTTGTGAGGGTCCAAGAGCCTTCCCTTGGAGGAAGAAGGGACTCATAGTCCCCTTTCTTCTTGGTGCTTTGATTTCATCAATAGATCAGCCTAAAAACATTGGTGATATTGGTCTTTTTGTTCTTGTTATCTCTATATCCCTATGCTTATGATTTTAGTTTGTATTAGTTTAATTCTTGCTTATAGTTTTGTTTTTCTTTCTCTAACTCTTTCCTCTACAGCTATCATGCTTAGCAAGACCCAACTGGGCATGCAAGCACCTCTTATTTGCTCACCAAGGTGACGAAAAGGGTGCAACACTTTCATTTACTTCCCTTTGATATTTAAAATGAAATCCAAGTAACACAGTCACAACTCCGTTCAGCATAAAAAAAACATCAACCATTGCCCATAATTTAATTTCTCAAATCAATCATAAACACAGGTCTTTCTTGAGTTGAACAGTCTCTTTTTAAACATGCACGATTTCATTTGTTGACAAATTTAATAAGTAAATTCAAAATGAAACCATATTAGCAAAATCCCGTTCTCATCTCTGATGGTTGAATAAAAAAAATGATGCACGATGTTTGTAAATTATACACAGTAGACAACTAGGTCTTAGTCATCAAATTTTCAAATTGCAATAATCCCGATCGGGAAAATTAAACACACAACAACAACAACCATCACTTCAATTTATACCACGTTGTAGGAAACACACATATCAATGCATAATACAAAGAAGTCATCTATGTGCCTGTATATTTATGCTTACTTCCAATCAACCAATTAAACCATGCTGATTTATTTATCCATCTTTCATAACAAAAGGAGGCAGTGACTATGTGCCCATTATCATTTCCAATTACAACTCTCCAATCAACCTGATCAAATAGAGAAGAGCCAACAATCAAAGCCTATGTCAATATTACTTAACCAACTTATGACAGTCGAAAATATGCTTGATAGAGTGTGACGGTTCTAGTTTATCAAAATCGGGCTCTGTAACTAATGAACAAAATAACCAAGGGTTCACTCGATGGAACCAAACACAGGGAGACCAGAGGTCAACCACATCAACAATAGGTGAGATCCTTCGAGGCAAACACGTTGGAACCATAATCCTTATAACCCTTAGCTTGCAATACAGGGTGATAGTTCACACCAGGTAGGGTCGACCACGATGGGGAAGAGTAGAGGTTTCTTACTGGCCAGTAACCAACACCAAGAACATGCAGGGGAATAACCCTCGCGTTTTCCTCAATAGTCGAATAATGTTGATAGAAATGCAAGGCCCAAGTACTACCAACCAAACCTAAAGCTAGCTTCTTAGCATAATAGCCACCCATAACCAACTGTGCAAATACCAATAACATAAAATGAGCCCACGACTAGGTGGAAAACGATAAGCAATGACCAAGAGGTGGTTCAAATCATACACAACAAACCCATAGCACCAAATACAATCGGTTGTGGTTACAATGACTATGAGGAAACAGAAAGCAAGGCCAAACAAAATGAAATCCTCCAACAAAAACCCATAAAGACAATAAAGATCCATCATGACTTCCACCACACAGAACATCTAATGAAATTGCGACTTCAACCATCAATTTTTTCATTTGCAACAAATAACACAATAACCATTCCAGAGAAAACACCACATGTTTACATAGTTTCCAGCCTCAAGAAAACACAGACCAATACATTACCAAGCCAATGTTCATTTCATAAGCACAATGAGTTCATGGATGGGCGAAAAAAGCATACCTGTAATGAAATGACCTTCAAAATACGAGCTTGGTCGAGTAGTTCCTTTCACGCCTGAATCCCGGAGCTTAACCACATCAAAAATAAAATGAACAATAACCATGCTAGGGTGACGGATAGTGGGAGTGGTATGGAGTGACGTTCATTTACTGCATGTCGCTTCCATCCTCTATCTCATTCAATTACATAGTACACAACATCCTGCCAACCATTAATCCATGCCATTAATCCATGCATCGAAACTTGCACACATTGCTTACCAATTGCGCCACTCGATCCATATTAACCATTTTCCAAAACCATACTATAACATATATCACATGCACCCCATATGACTCAATAAAATCGTATAGCCACTAACATTCCTAGTTAGGACTAACATCAACTTCTTTAAATTCAAATGCATATAGTATAGCATAGCATAGCATAGTTTAGTTCCTTCTTCTTGGATTTTTTTCCATATTGCCCTTGTCTCTTGTTATAACTAACATGTGTATTGTGCAGGTAATAAATCATGGCACCAATAGTAATGTAATAACAGTTGATATAATCCATTCATACATGGAATTTAGATTTTAGAGCAACATAACCAACACATAAAATGCATTATCCATCTGCCATTATGTCGCAAACAAAATCAATACTTCATCGTCAATCATGTAGAACCCTGTACGCAGTGTCGAACAATAACATAAATGTGTAATAAGAACCTTATTTGATCCTCCAATCTACAAGGGGGTCCCTCCTACTAGTATTATATATCATTAGCTTAGTTTAAATAATAGGCTTTAGCAATACTTTGCAGGCAAAATCCTCGTTGCGATTTTTATCGTCAACAAACTAGCGAATCCACAGGGAAATCTGTTTCCAACAAATTAATAACTAAAAACACATGGTTTCAAAGACCAATAACAATAGATCAGAAGATATAACCAAAATGATTATGCAACAGGCGGAGTGAGCAGATTTAATGGAAAAATGACCGGGAATTTGGGAATAACTCATGAAAAATGTTAAGTATGAGGGGGTTTATCCCTGTATGCATAATCACTCAACTAGAATTTTCTCTTACTTCAAGGAAATTTTTTTATGGATTTGCTCTTTTAATTCTCAAATGGATGAAGAAATGGACAACAGACGCCGGGAATAACCAATTTCTTTATAAGACAACAGTGAAAGAAGATAACAAATTCAAGTGTGATTTCAGGGGGAACATCATAACAGTTGTGTAAGCTTGATTGTTATTGAATAACAATATTTTGCAGGAGTGTCACTCTAGAAGAACTGATCCAACATCTTATTCTTGAGCAAAATCAACTAAAAGATGAAAAGTGGTAGAACATGATAGAAATGAGATTACAAAATTTAAAACAACAGAAATAAAATTACAGAAATGTAAAAGAAGGAGGAAGCTATTACAAAGGAAAGAATAAATCAAACTACTATAAAAGAAGAAATGAAAAACAATGGAAAAATGAAATCAGAACGAAACTACTAATATACATAAAATCCAAATAATGGTAAAACTTTTCAAGTTGGTTCCACGTAATGTTTCAAGTTAGAACTGTTAATGTTGTAGGAGAACAATCACTCCTGTAAATATTTTAGAATGTAAGAGTTAGTATCCATGACAAAGGTGATATTGAAAGCACCCAGCCATAAATTTTGAGACTTTGAGACAATTGACAGTCCTTTAGAGTACATGATTAGATAATCAAGGTAAACATGAATAATTTTACCAATCAAATCGTCGAAAATTATTTGCATGGTTCTTTTAAAAGTGGTAATCATAAAAAATAATCCAGAAGGAATACATTCATAATTCAAGGTACCCCAATGAGTAATAAGGGTGGTTTTGTATGCATCTTCCCTTTTCATCTTGATTTGATTGTAACCAGAAAAACCATCAAGCAAGGGCATCATCTGTGACCTTGCGACTTGCTGTAGAATCATTTCCATGTTAGGGGAGAGGAAAGTGATCTTTCATATTATCCCAAATGAATGTGCACAAATCAATGAAAAATATAATATGATCAGTGACTTTTCGAATAGGAACCAATTTGGAAACCCATTCAGGGCACTTGACCGGAAAGATGATTCCAACCTTCAAGATTTTTTCCAACTTCCTTCGAATAGTTACTTCCAGTGCAAGGTTGATAGGTCCTTGTTTTTGCCTAATTGTTTTTATTCCTTCCTTGATGGGGATGGCATGCTTTATAATACCAGGATTAAAACCATGAATATCCTCATAAGACCAAGAAAAAACATCTTGAAATTCACCAAGTAACTTAGGAAACTTCATTTCTTCATCAGAACATTGGGCACCTATTTTAACATTCTTTGGAGACTCGGGTGTCCCAATGTTCAAGGAGATGGTTTCACCCCCATTCCTTTTCGACTCCTCTTATTTATGTTTCTCTTTATTGCCTACATCACTTGATGAAAACACAATCTCTAGGGGAGTCAAGCCCTTAGGAATATTGTTATATTCTATGGATATAATTTCTTTGGAATTATAAGGTTCATTTTGAATGAAAGAACATATGCTCTCATCGCTAGGGAATACCTTCCAAGATTCTATATTGTCAGGGATGTGTGGAAAATATAGATATTGAAAAGTACAATCAAGTCGATGTGGCAAAATTTTCCGATTAGGAGAGGCTGCAAAAATAGCTAACCGATCAGCCATTGAGTTCAATTCCCTCTTAACATGAGTGATGTTTAAAGAGAATAGGTTCGATATAAGTGCCCACATAGTTTGGGTGTATCATTTCATCAACTTGTTTCTAGGAGAGTATATATTATGTACAAGGTTCACAACAAGCTCATAATTGCCAAAAACTGAAAGGTGACCCCAACCAAGATTATAGGCATTTTCAATGCCTAATAATAACGCTTCAAATTCAGTGACATTATTTGTGCAAGAAAACTCCAACTTGTAAGAAAAGTTATGAATTTTCCCCACAGGAGAGTACAAGATTATTCCATCTCCATTACCTTCACTAGAGCATGAACCATCAAAGTGCATGTGCCACATACCATCATCCAAATCATTTTTTTCCAAGGGAATGTTATCTTCCTTAGTAAATATGGAATACACCCCTAGTTCATCTTCGATATAGTTCACATTAGGTCATGGGACACTCTCTATGTAAGGTGAAATCCTTTCGTCTCTAAGGACTATAATTTTTTTACCATTCCAAGGAACGGATAAGTGTGTCTCGTCGAGTGAGAGGTATCCACCTGTCAAATATTACCAATCTCTTCCTAACATGATTGAGTAATTGCTTACTGGCATATCAATTACCTGAATACTAAGGGTTGTCCTTATTTCAAGGTGGGCGCACAAAACTAAGGTCACATCTTTAATCTCACCTATGGTCATTTGTTGTAGACTATTATAAGAGAGCATTCTCTTGACATTTTCATTTGTACAAGACAAGCCTATCTCTTCCATAATAATCTTCGACATCACACTTGGGCCCGAACCGCCATCAATGAGGAAAAAATGGGCGATCTTATCCATAATCTTCACAAAAATATAAAAAGGGGGATTTTTTACAGGGTATATAAATTTATGTACAACTTCTTTATTTATAGACGAATCCTCTTCATTTACCTCTTCAGAGAGGTTGGATACAACGAAATCTTTTCCTTCCATGAATTGTTTTTGATGCCTCTGTTGTTCAGGGATTGAAACCATGTCCAGAAGGGTTGCATATGCTTTGATGTTGGCCAACTGATTCAAAATATTGTATTTGGAAGATGAGAGAGGGGAAGTATTTCCTTGACTGCCAGGAACATTAGGAACCTGAATAGTAGCAGCTAGTGAGAATGAGCTCGAGTTAGAAGAATTGTGGGGAGGATCATATTTTCCTTTGGGATCGTAGGATTTGTTCCTAGTATTGATGATCATGACATCTTCTGGCTCTACAAAATCTAGGACAACGATGGTAGTTTATGGTCTTTTACCAAAGATATTATCTATGATGCTCTTCCTTACCTCACATGTGGCTTTCTCGTGGTGTTCCTCACAAAATTTACGCCAACTTCGAGGCATGATAGCTTTAGGATGAAAATTATTTTTAATTGGATTTCTAAAGGGGGCTGCAGAAGAGGATGAAGCTCCAGGAGTGAGAGGGGAGACATTTCTGTTTACTACCTGCAAAGAGGGTCTTCATATCTTTTACTACCTGTAAGAGGGAAAACATGTCTGTTTGTTTAACCGATTCTCCCTAAGGAAGACCTGTTCTTTCAATCTGTTCTTCATACTCTAAACAAGTATGCAGAGCGGAACCGAGGTTATCAATGGATTTTTCCTCAATCCTATGACGATATGGGGAAGGTAATGCATTTTAGTAATGCATGAAAGTGGTTTGGTTCTGAGGTCGAATGAATTCTGGGATTTGATTGTATAACTTAGTGAAATACAAGTTGAATGACTTGATGGTCTCACCATTCTTATAAGAGATGTTATTGTACTCACGTAACTACTCAGCTGGGGTTTTATATTTTCCATAGGTGGATTTGAACCAATAGACTAACTCCTCCCAAGTAGACATGATCTTAGGAGGAAGGTCAAAGAAATCGGCCATAGCCTTTCCTTCCAAGGAATTGACAAATAAGTGCATACACGTATCATTTTCATTGGCTCCTATGTTGTGACAAGCATTAGAAAATGCCGCTAGGTGTTCATTTGTAGTGACAGTGTTATTCCCCAAAAACCTAGGGAGATTCTCTTTGAATATAGGAAGTGGAGGAGTAGTAGGTGCTAGGTTAAGAGGAGAGGAAACATGCCACGGTGTGGTTGTGGCATCTTCTTCAAACTGAAAAATCCCATACTTTTTAATGACTTTGGTGGGATTTGTGGTAGATTGGACAGGGATATGGTGGCTATATAAGTTACCAATCACTGACGAAGTTGAATACTGAGAAGAGGAAGAACTTCCAGTGCCATTAGAGCCACCACTAGATTCCATCTTGTGGATGATAGGTAAGGAAGAGAAAGACAAACTAGATGAATCAGACAAAGTTATCCTTAGAGCACTTTGTTGGGTTGATAACACAACATTTCTTCTTTCTATTTCAACAATAGGATTAATTTCAGGTGATAAGTCTCTTCTTCTCCTAGAAACATGAGATTCTAAGGATATGAAAGGAAGACCAAGGCTGAAGGAACAAGAAGGTTATTACTGATTTCTAAGCTATCTATGTCTAGCTTCCCAACGTTCTTGGTCACTAATATCTCATTCAATTGTTGCTCATGAATGATTAAGCTCAACCCGAGTATTAGTAGTGTCTAAAATGGTGTTAAACAGATTCAAAGCAATGTTGGTCTGATCTTGAAGACTGGGCTCAATATTGGGATGCCTTGCAATAGGTACAGTCATTAAGAAATAAAACAATCAAAGAATCAATATCACAAAAATAGATGTATTCGATGCTAATCAAGCATAAAAATTAACCAGAGAGATATTGAAGATCTCCCGAGTATGGTCACCAAATAAATGTTCAGGAAAAGATATGAAATGATATTACTCAAGCATTTTAAGATATTGCGTGGCTAAAGAAAGATAGATGGGAATACCATCCTATGTTTATAGACATCAAAATTGGTATCCTAGCTCACAAGTATTTTTTACAAGTGCTTAGGCTGGTTTTTTATAATTAAAAGCTTGCTGGAAATTCATTATTTATATAATTTTCTAAACATAACATATGCTGAAATAAATATAGAGACTAAAGTAAAGATACCAAGTCAATAATCAAAACAGATGAGACATAAAGCAATCCTTTATTTCATTCCAATTCATCAAAAAATCATTGTCTTTACAAAATTTCCTGAGGAAGTTTTGGACCAAAGTCAAACTTAGACGTCCCCAATGAAACATACAAAAGGACTTCTGACATAAAGTAAAAAACTGAACTTTAAAAGTTGCATCAGCTTGCCACATATTGTTTCCCACTGGACTCTGCACAATAGGCTTTGTCAGTCATGAAATCTAATTAAAAAATAGACAAGTCTACATAGACTATCAAAGATAGATCAACACCTCTGAAAAACAAGTTGTTGGCCCTTGGTTATGGAAGAAAGTGAAGATTAAGGAAGAAAGGAGAAATACGAACTACGCGGAAGGAACATTAACTGAGATTGGGTCAAAGTGGTCAAAGAAGAAGAAAAGAAGGAGCGAATTAAGAGAAAATGAGCTGTTGAATGAGAAGATCGAGGAAGACAAATCAGCAAGGAAAATGGAATGTGGACAACTCAACAAGTGAAAAAATCCACCAACGGATGCTTTAGAGCACCTCGCAGGAAAGAAGGAAAGACAGGCTAGCGAAGCCCTGAAAAAATGGGTCAAGTTGACCTAGGGTTTTGGATATAGGGTTTTGATACCTAGACGGTGTCACGAAATGTATAAATAAGGACCTAGATGAGAGAAGAGGGGTTCGTCACTCGTTGGTGGTTCGTTGTTGTTCGTTATAAAGTTGGTCATTGTGAGTTAAGAGAGTGGTTATTGTCATTGTGTAAGATAATTGTTGTAAGGGGAAAGAGTCTTTATTGTAATATCTTCCACTAGGTGAGAAGATCAATCCTGCAGCTGGGTGCGCAAGAAGGGGAGAGAAGAAGAGAAAGAGAGAGAGATCTATAAGATAAATGCGTAGATAGAACTATATGTTTTCATATAATATCAAGAAATGTAGTTCTGTGGATGTAGCCCTAGGGAGATGGTGAACCACACATATCTTTTTGTTCTATGTGATTGATGTTGCGTTCTTTTGATTTTTGTTATTCTGTTATTGTATCATTGTGTTAGATCTAAGATATAGTTCACGCAGTAGACTTAAAGGAGATAAAAAATAACTAGGTTGCTAAGTGTTGTTGCCTTGGATTCACTTTGCATTTCCTCTGGTTGTAGACACCCGTGTCCTACAACCTCCTATTGCTACTTCGGGTGAGACTACATCTGCTTCGCAGGTGTTGCCGAAAGGGCCAATTGTTCGGTCTTGTTGGTGCATTGTTAGAGTTGAACCCTGGGTCTACCCCTGTGCCAAAAAATGGTTCTGTTGTCGGGACTAGGATCTTCTGGAGGGAATGTCAAGGTGGTTTCCATCGAAGACAGAGATTCATAAGTGGATAGAAGAACAAGAAAAGGACTTCGCTGAGGTTTAGAATAAAAACCCTAATACAAGTACAGAGGATTGGTTGGGAAGGTATATCTTCTCTGATATACACGAGATTTTCTTTGGAGGAATTCATAAGGAACTATATGAGTGGCTAGCCAGGTTAGCATATACCCAGTTTGAAATTAGATCTAGACCACTTGTGGTTTGGACGTTAGCGCTGATCAAGAAGGTCAAGAGAGTTGATAATGTCATGTCAAGAGCAGTAGATCACTAGTTTGATAGCACTATTGGAGGGTACATTACCGAGTTTTCTATTGACAGAGTAGTGTCATATAGCCAATCAAAGAGATATTTCTTTAAGGGACCAAGAGGAAAATTTTAACACTTTTTGAAGTTGAAGATCAAGATGCTATTGCATGAGAAGAACATCTTGAAGAGATATTAATTGGTCAGATTGAAAAGATAATGTTCAAAAACTTAGACAGTGACAACGACACAAAGGTGGGACATACGCTTAGTGGGAGAATCTTCAGAGAGGTTCCTCTGGTAAACCTATTTGAGCAGAGCCATGAACCACTAGCACAGGATGAAGGGTTCTACAGTGGTGAAGAAGAAGAGTTATTGACCGAGGAACATTCAGGGTCCGTTGGGGCAGAGGAAGAGAAGACTGAATAACCTCGCTGAGAAGAGTCAGAAACTTCAGGAACTGTACTGACCGTCAAAGTAAGCACTATTACTCCTCCTATTGTTTTAGCAGCATTAAGTAACCAGAGTAGCTTGAGGTATTAGAGCACTCAAAGCACTGTTACCATCAGTTGAGTACATACTCAGTAAAGAAACCTAGGAAGATCTATGGGAGATGAGATGAGGCTACCTATATTTAGAAGAGATGGATTTGAAGATCTCAATAATCACTGGTTCTTATGCAAGGCTGTATGGAGTATTAAGCAAGTCAACGATGAAGCCATTAAGAGAGATCAGTTTAGTACTACCTTGAGAAACCACAGACTGAATTGGTATATGAAGTTTTCTACAACGATTACACAACCTAAACTATTGAATACCATCAAGACTAGATTGAGTGCATAATTCAAGAAACCCAAGTCGGAGTCACAGTGCAGTATAGAAATGAAATAAATCAATAAGAGAGTAGTTGAACTTGTTTGGGAGTTTGATCAGAGGTTTAAGACCTTGACAGGCCGGTTGAGTTTTCAGATCCAAGACGAGTAGAACAGGGAGTGGTTCATTGTTTTCCTCTTACCACACATCATAATTCCTCTGATGCAATAGAAGATTGCTTCATAGGCTGAGGCATTAGAGATCGCCATGAAGCTAGAATCAACCCCTATGGGAGAATCTAGCTCAGGTATGATTCAAATTTTGAGTCAGCTAACTAGCTTATCTTTGCAGGTCGAAGATATGAATAAAAACAAGGAAAAAGATAAAATAGACAACATCTTGTGTATCAGATTCAAATTAGAAATCCATGATAAGGAGCATTGTCCCCTATTTCATGAGTACTTGGCCTCTGGAGATATGATCCCTTTGAAGCAGGTTACTCTACCCTGGTGCGAGGTATGTAGAAATAGACATTGCCCTGGTGAATGCTATTACATGAAAAAATATGTCCAGACACCTACAAACCTTTACTACACATTCTGTAAATCTGTGGGGCACGATGAGAAGGAATGTAGGGCTTATGACCTCTTGCATGAAAGATCAAGAGATACATATAAGATTCAAGGTGAAGTATAGCAGGAAGGAAATGCTATGTAGTTTAATTCTCCAGGAAGAGGAAAATTCAACCCTCACAGTGGATTCAAAGGAAGAGGACGAGGAGGAGGCATGGGTCAAGGTCAAGTTCAGATCATTTGTTATAACTATGCACAGCCAGGACATTTGGCAAGGGATTGTCAGAACCCTTGTACCACCTGAAGATACTACAATTCATTTGAGCATGTTATTGAATATTGTCCAACATTGTTAGTGAAACTCTAGGAGAGACGAGGAGGAAACCAACAAGTACAACTAATCTCAGGAGAACCTCGCGGAGAGGATCCCATAGTCGCTTTTAACACTAGAGGAGGTGGTATTACAGGAGAAGACAGAGTGACCCCAGGAAAGACTACAAAAAAATCAAGGGTCAGAAGAGATGTAGAGAAGACACAAGTGTTTGATCCGAGGGAAGAAAAGCAGAAATTTGAAAAGGAAAGAAAAGAATTTGGAAGAGATCAGGCTTCTTCATCAAAGACACAACCAGAAGTGAGAGAATGTGGAATTCCTTTGGCATTTGATCAGTCTGCTTCACCTAGAGAAGGAAAACAGGTAAGAAATCTTATGAAATTCTTATGTACTTGCATTAATTTGATTAAGGATGAAAGAGCTGTACAAGTAATATAAAATTTTATCAAACAATATGAGAGAGGAAGGGTAGACCCTCTATTGAATAGAGAAGTACATCAAGTATCCAGAAAGAGAAGGACAAATAAGGAACTACACCTTAATTCTCAAATTGGAGACTATGACATAGATTATGTGGTCCTCAACTTGGGATCAAAAGTCAATGTTATGACGAAGTAGACCTGGGCACTGATGGGAAAACCTAAGTTGATTTACTCCCCTACCAGGCTTAGGATGGCTAATCAACAGGAAATAATCCCCTTTGGGAGACTGGAACATGTCCCTATGGACATCGATGGGGTAAGGATGTTTGCGGACTTCGAGGTGATTGAGATAGTTGATGATAACTGTCCTTATCCTGCGCTATTAGGAATTGATTGGGCTTTCAACAATTAAACTATGGTTGACTTAAAGAAAATAATAATGACATTTGAAGGTGATGGCCTTAGGGTCATTGCGCCTCTTGATCCTGATGAAGGTCGTAGATACACAAAACCCATCAGAGAAGAAGACCGTGCATACGAGCTTGAGAATATATATATATTGACAACAAGACAACATGATTATATTAATCCTACAACAGACGATAATTTAAGATGGTGAAGTGACAACACATGCTCATCATATTTAGAAGAAGCACTATAGAATTGGTAGAACAAAATATATGAAGTTTCTGCGCAGAGATGTACTAGATTGACCAGGGAAGTTTGTTGGATTGACACATAAGTAAGTAATTTACCCACATTTGATGGTTTAAATCATTTAGAAACTTTCTTATTGGAATTTGAAGAAATTGTACCAGTACAAAAAAGGTTGTTGGCACTAGATGAGACCCTGAAAGCAATGCTATCAAGATGGTGGGGAACACACAAAAAGAACATCACAAAGTGGGTGCAATGCCTCACTTTGATGACAATGCACTTTTCCGAACAAGCCGAAGGATGCAAAGTTCGATACACGGGTTAGAGTTGTCCGAAGGACCATGTGCGAAGATGTGAGGAGGCCTGAAGCAACATTCCTCAAGATCACTGGGTGCATCAGTTCATCAAGACTTTGGACACACCACCTATTAATTGGTATCTTCAAGCAGAACTGTGCCTTGTCATTGCAGATTGGTACGGTATAACTTAGAACTTTGTAGCTACATTTTTATTTGAAATTCAATACCCCTCAGTACATCAAGCTCTGCAAGTTGTAAGACAAAAAATCTTTGAGGATTCACCTAACCTCCCTTTGGAGCAAGAAGAGGATGAATGGACTGCACCTCTTTAGAAACTGCAAGGTCATTACAATATCAATGCTGATGAAGATGATGATCCCAGGAATGTGAACATCACAAAAATAGAAGGACATAGAGATATATAAGGACCATGATTCGAAATACATTTTATTGGACAACCAATCAAAATAAAGAACGTTAATATTGGAACAGAGAAAGCACCTAAGCTCCCAAATGTTAGAGATTATTGGGATGATGCCACTATTGATAAGATCACAGAACTACTGCATGAATATCAAGACTTGTTTCCAACCAAGTTCACTGACATGAAGGGAATTAAAGGGCCCATGGGAGAGATGAAGATCCCCTTGAAACCAGATGCAAGGCTAGTCAAGCAGAGACCCTACATACTAAATCCCAAGTACAAACATAAAGTCAAGATTGAATTAGACAGAATGTTGGAAGAAGGAATCATAGAACTTGTTGAAGAATAATAATGGATTAGCCCTATGGTGGTCCAAGATAAGAAGTCAGGAGAGATCAAAATCTGTGTAGATTTAAGGAAGTTGAATGATGCATGCTTACATGATCCATTCCCTACAACTTTTACAGATGAGGTTCTAGATAATGTGGGAGGACAGGAAGTTTACTCCTTCACAGATGGATTCTTAGGTTATCATCACATCATGATTGTTAAGGAAGACCGCCATAAGACCACATTTTCAATAGAACGGGGTTCTTTCCAGTACACAATGATGCCTTTCAGATTGAATAATGCACCAACCATATTTTCTAGGGTTGTGGTCGAAGCATTCAATGAATTTTTACATAAATTTTTGGAAGCATATTTTGATGATTGGACTGTCTTTAGGTTATTTCAAAATCATATTGAATGTTTAAGACTAATGTTGGATAAGTGTAGGAAATGTCAGATTTCCCTGAACCTTAAGAAGTGCATCTTCTTTTCACCCTTTGGAGTGTTGCTAGGGCATATTGTGTGGAAGCAGGGATTGCTGGTAGATCCTTCCAAGATCGCCATCATTGTGGATATACCTCCTCCTACTTTTGTTAGACAACCGCACAATGTGCTGGGGCATACAAGATACTACAAAAATTTCATCAAGGGATATGCACAGATAACAACACCTATGGAGAAGTTATTAAAGAAATATTGTCAGTTTCAATGGTTAGAGGAATGTCAATAGAGATTCAACACACTAAAACAAAAAATGGTAACTGCGCCTATTCTGGTTTTCCCAGATTGGAGTAAGGAATTCCATGTGCACGTCAATGCATCATCTATTGAATTAGAAGCAGTGTTAGCACAACTAGGAGCAGGATATATTGACCATACGTTATCCTTCGCTAGAAAAAATCTCTTTACAGCCAAGATAAATTACACTACCACTGAGAGAGAAGGTTTAGCCATGTTGTATGCGTTGTAGAAGTTTTGACACTACTTGTTGGGAGGAAATTTTGAGATGTTCATTTATCACTCTGCGTTGAAATACCTAGTCAACAAGCCAGTGTTGGGGGGAAGAATATGCAGGTGGATACTTTTATTCCAGGAATATGATTTTGAGATTGTGGTCAAGCCAGGAAGAATGAACGAGGGACCTGATCACTTGTCCATATTGGAACATGGAGAGGAACCTACCAGTTTGGAGGATACACTACCAGATGCATAGTTGTTGGCCATCAGAAAGGTTGATGATCACTTCACCGAGATAGTCCAGTTCCTATTAATAGGAATGACACCTCGCGAATATACAATCATTTAGAAGAAACAATTGGTAGTTCATGCTGCATATTTTTCACTTATAGCTAGACAACTTTATAAGATGGGACCTGATGAGATCCCGAGGATATGTGTTATGGAGGAAGAAAGACCATTGATTTTGGTAGAAGAACATGAAGGCATCGCAGGAGGAAACTATGCAAGGAAAGAAGCATCGTAGAAGGTTCTTAGAGCTGGCCTCTAGTGGACCACTTTACACAAAGATGCTAAGGAATACTACAAATCCTCCGATGTATGCCAAAGAGTTGGGAAACCTTTCAGAAGAGATGAGATGCCTTTAGCACCTCAACTAACTTTACATGCATTTGAGAAAAGGGCAATTTATTTTGTGGGACCTATAAACCCCCTAGGGAAGCGCACTGGAGCGAGGTACATTATCACTGCAATAAAGTATTTGACCAGATGGGTAGAAGTAAGAGAAGTTAAGGATTGCAGTGCAACTACAGCTGTGCGATTCATATTTGATGATATCATAACTAGGTTTGTATGCTCGAATACCCTTATGAATGATCAAGGTACACACTTTATTAATAATACTATTGAATCCTTGACTCAAGAATTTGAAGTTCATCATCAGAAGAGCACTCCATACCATCCACAGATGAATGGTATAGTCAAAGATTTCAATAAGATCTTGGAGACATCTCTGACGAAGATTTGTAGTGTGAACATGGATGATTAGGATTTGAGAGTACCAGTAGTGTTATGGGCATACATAACTACTGAAAGAATTTGATAATGTAGACTCCCTTTAAGTTGGTTTATGGTCTAGAAGCAATATTCCCTATGGAATATTCAGTTCCTAGCTTAAGAATTGCAACATTCACAGATATGGATGACATAGGTGTTGTGCAAGATAGACTTGCGCAGTTGGTAAAATTGGAGGAAGACAGATTCATTACAGGATTTCACCAGCAGGTTCAGAAGGAACCCAAAAATGCCCATCACGACAGACATATCAAGAAGAAATCCTTTAAGCAAGGAGATATGGTATTGGTAAATGAAAACAAGTTCATGAAGCATCCAGGGAAGTTCAGGACGCATTGTCTTGGGACATATGAGGTTTCCTATGTTATAGAAGGAGGAGCTGTGCATTTGAAGACTTTGAATGGAGAATAGAAGGAAGGTTTAGTGAATGGGAGCCAGTTGAAATTATACTACGACAACCAACTTCCTCACAGCTCTCAGTAAAAGCATAAGAAGAAGGGTCTAGGTACCAGGTGCAATTGAAATTGGGTACCAGGCACAGAAAATACAATCTGGACAAGGAAGGGAGGGACATAGAAGAGAGAACAGGTTGTTCCGCACAGTATAAAGTCGAAGTAAAACAGAAGGTTTAGACCTACAGTGCCTCGGGACGAGTCACATGTGAGTGTTGGGGGCCTGTTGACCCTTGGTTATGGAAGAAAGAGAATATTAAGGAAGAAAGGTGAAGTACGAACTGCGTGGAAGGCACATTGATTGAGATTGGGTCGAAGTGGTCAAAGAAGAAGAAAAGAAGGAGGGAAGTAAGAGAAAATGAGCCATTGAATGAGAAGATCGAGGAAGACAGATCATCAGGGAAAATGGATCGTGGACAACTCAACAAGCGGAAAAATGCACCAACAGATGCTTTGGAGCACCTCATGGGAAAGAAGGAAAGGTAGGTTGGAAAAGCCTTGAAAACGCGGGTGTTGGGCACCAAATCAGGCTATCTTTTTGTTGCATTTCCATTACCTTTTTGACCTTTTCACACTTATTTACCTATGTTTACTATGCTAAACCTGTGAGGTAAATACCCCTACCTTGTCTATTGGAATATTTTATTAATGAAGTAAAGTCGCAAAGTTTTGCCTATTCGCAGCACTAAAATGAATGTTTGATCGCAGCTTCTGGAGAACAGGACCAGGGCTTCATCCCGCAGCAGATCCGCTCTTCACAACAACAACCAAGCCATAAAGAGGCTGCGCATCTAGAGTCACAGATCCCTGAACCATCTTGGGCATTTCGCTGATCCTATCCATCTGGTACTGGTGCCGTTCCAACTAATGTATATTTTTGGGGATACGGTTACCATGTTTTGGGGAAAGAGGTTGTTCTCCCTTTTGATGTATAAAAGACAGTTTATTCCTGTAACTGGGGATGTCCCCATTGAGATTGTAATAACATTTTTTTAGATTTATAAAACACTACCTATTTTGTTGTCTTCATCTTCGCTGTGACCAACGCAGCCCTGATCAAAGAGCTGGGCCTACTCTTCTGATTAGGTGTTGTGTTTTCCTATGTGTGTTATTTATCAGTTTATGCTTGCTGTTACAATGTGTTATTTATCAGTTTATGCTCGCTGTTACAGTGTTATTTATCAGTTTATGCTTTCTGTTACAATGTGTGATTCTTATGAGTACTTTTCGAAAGTTGTAGACAGTAATGTTTTGAATCTTAATCGTGAACCCTTGGCCAAGACAAATTGTACTCTTGCCCCTACATATACCTTGCGTGTTGCCTTGAAAGGATACACACCCGTATTGATAAATTAATGTAGGAAAAGGGTGAATAAATCATTCATACCTGGACACCAACATTTTGGCACCGTTGCTGGGGACACTAAAAAGGTGCAAGACAATGATCCGGACCAACCAGAGGGTCAATCTCTCATCCTGGGGAGAGAATGAGTTTTCCCACTCTGCTTCAAGTCCCGAGCATAGTTGATCTTTCCACTTGTTTTTTTTATTTTTGCTTTTCCGTTTTTTTCAATCTCTTGTCCTGGGGAGGGAGGAGTCTTTTGATGCCCTGCTCTAGATCCTGAGTTAGATTTATTTCTTTCAAACCCTTCTGTTTTTTTGGAAACCCTAGCTTTTACCCTGGGGAGGGAGGATTATTTTGATGCCTTGCTTCAGATTTTAAAAGTATCAGGTCTTTTCCATGGTGTGTGTTGTTCTTGTCCAGGGGAGGGAAGAGTCCTTTGACGCCCTGCTCCGGGCCCTGAACCTTAGATTCTTGTTTGTTTTAGCTGCCTTTATTTTTCGTAAGATCTTTTGTCTTGGGAAAGGAATGGTCCTTTGACACCTTACTTCAAGACTAAAGCATTGTAGGTTCATGACAAGACCCTCCATCATACCAACACTTGTATAAACAAAGAATCGGATAACGGGGGAAGAGGGAAAGCCCCAAAGAAGGGAGGACCAGATTTGGGAAGAAAGACCTACATTCAACAGATTATAGAAAAGGCTAAATTAGAAACATCATCTCGTGCAGCCGTGAGACCAAGGGCACGAAGAGTGAATTATGAGGGACAATCAGTAGATCAACCAGTGTTGTCTACAACATTCTTGGGTGATATGACACAACAACTCCCTCCAGCAGTTGAAGAAACATCTAGTGGCATACCTGACCAAGGAAATCTTATGTTGGCAACAGAGGGGGAAGAGGTCGCAAGAAGAACCTCGACAAAGTCAGACCACTCCAGTAAGAGAGAGAAGGTTGTAGCCGAGGGATCAAGTCATCAGAACATAGGAGAAGGGATCAAAGGAGTATTTGCATCACCAAGGGACCGGGGAAGTGCTACTAAAGCAACTCGGATACAAGGGGTAAGGAAGCCTCAACCATCTCCTACAGAGTCTGGTGAAATACCCAGTGGTTACTGGAAGATATTTATGGCTCCCACAATCTCCACTATCGAGTTTCCAATCGAAAACCTGGGAGTTGGTGCGCCCACTAAGCCTATTCCATTAGCAGCCTTACCAAACTTTCATGGGCTTGTTTCAGAAGATCTCGACACATTTCTATTCGAATTCGACATAGTGTGCCGAGGGTATGACTACACGACAAAACCCCAAAAGTTAAAATTTTTTTCTTCTACATTAAAAGGGATGGCTCTGTGATGGTTCATGGCCCTTGAAGGAAGAACTATTTCCACATGGGATGATATGCAGACAACGTTTTTGGAAAAATACCAGGACTACTGTAAATCCCAGAACATTAAGGAGGAACTTTTCAAGTTAGCACAAAAAGAAGATGAGAGATTGGAAGATTGCATGGAACGATTCGAGTACACCTTACAGAGGTCGGGTCACTCTGACCTAGATAAGGAAATTCTAAAAGTTATCCTCCTTTGATCTTTCCATGAGGACTCAATTGAACTATTGAACATTGTGGGAAAGGGAGACATCTCTAAGGAAAGCTTCGAAGGTATCTACAAATTATGCATTCAGTGCTCAAGAGGACTTGCAAGAAACAGACAAGGAATTCGCTCAGTAAAAGGGGCTGGCAGAGGTGTTACAAAAGCAGAAATCAGAAACCTGCTAGACAATATGAGGATGGATATCCTCAACACCCTGTCAGCACATATGGATACGCTACAAGTAAAATAGAAGCAGATGGAATTGGACAGGACTATGGCGATATTCTGCCCGACATGTAGAAAGAAGCATCCAGAGAGGGAATGTCCACTAAACTCCATAGAGGAATGTGAAATATATGAGATAAATCATGCAACAAGCTCATGCCCCTCCCTACCAGGCCTGAAAGAAGTATTTCAAGGAACGGGGAAAGACATGGAGAAACTGTACCTCATAGGGTCTAAAAATCCATGGAAACCTCGACCACCAATGGGAAATCAAGGTATGTACTCAGATCCATCTCAGTATTTCAATAATTATAATATGAATTCTTGGTCCATGCCCTATACTTCCATGTGGCCACAATACCAGTTTCCATAGTGGCAACAGTGGAACCCTCAAGCCAGTTCAAGCTCCCCATGGGCTCCAACTTGGAGAGGATCCCCTCCTGGGAAGTTTCCTCAATCGATGCCACAAAAACAACTCCAACTGCCCTCTAATGTGTCTCCAGGTAACCAACCTACCCGTCCTCAGCTCCCAATCCAACCTGATCCAAATCCTAATAGCAGGGGAGTTCATCAAACTAACATTCTTAACCTACCTTCATATAGCATTTCCACTGCAGAGTTGTATGAAATGAATCTACGATCAGGGCAGACAGTTGATGCTCAACCTCCTCTAGTTACCATTGAACAACTCGATAGTGAAGGTAAGGAATCATAACCAATTAGTAAAGAGCCAATACAAACTGATAGAAACCAGGCATCTCTCGTAAAACAACATCAATTTGAACAACCTTACCCAGAGAGACTAACTTTGAGTAAATCAAGCCCTCAAGCTAAATTTGATTTATTAGGAGAACTGCAGAACTTATTTGTTAAAATTCCCTTGCTACAAGCTATGAAGGATGTGCCAATATATGCAAAGACTCTTAGGGAATATTGTTGAAAGAAATATGCAAAGAAATCCAAAGACTCCCTTACCATTCATGTTATGGGAAAATTATCAGATTTCATGACGAGAAAGTCAATGCCTGAAAAGTATGGAGATCTGGGGAACCCAATTCTGACAGTACAAATTAATGGGGTACATATTCCAAATGTGCTGGTAGACCTGGGTGCTACCATCAATGTTATCACCACTGAAACCATGCATGCATTAGGTCTTCATAACTTGAAACATACACCTACAGTATTGGAATTGGCAGACTGATCCACAGTCAAACCTGTAGGAAAGTTGGAAGATGTAACAATTTCAATAGATTCATGGCACTATCCCAT
This sequence comes from Picea mariana, assembly GCA_032191745.1. Taxonomy (NCBI): domain Eukaryota; kingdom Viridiplantae; phylum Streptophyta; class Pinopsida; order Pinales; family Pinaceae; genus Picea; species Picea mariana. The sequence goes on along the minus strand of JASDQU011404894.1, from coordinate 49,729 downwards.
AGATTTTCTGGTCTTATAGATGCAATCTTTGGTGGGTGGTCATCCTTTGATCTTGGGTAGACCATGGCTGGCTACTATAGATGCTTACATTGGGTGCCGATCAGGGCACATGGTTATTTCCAATGGGCACAACATTAAGAACTTAGTGTTATACCCACCTGTAGAACCAAACCCATCCATAAAACCAACAGGAAGCAAGAAAATTTTATCTAGGAAAGAGTCTGAAATAAAAAATGAGGAATTGAGGCCAGTTCTCACTATTGGACAAGCCCTTCAGTTGAAAATAGAATCGGAAGATGATGTAATCACCTCTTTTATGGATGATCCTTGCTCCATTTCCGAAACAAATCAACAATTCCTAGAATCTATCCTAAGCTGTGAGACTTAGGAAACAATTGAAACAACAGAAGGATCAGAGCAACTACCTGTTGATGCACCCAGTGAAAGTGTCCCAATAGAACTAGAACCAGGGAAAACCCTGAATATTAATCCAACCCTGTCAGAATCCTAGAAGAAGCAACTCGTGGATGTCCTTCAGAAACCCAAAGATGCCTTTTCCTGGGATTATATAGATATGAAAGGGATCCCTACTAATTCATGTACCCATCATATATGCATTAAGGAGGATTGTCGTCCTGTGAGACAACCTCAGAGAAGGATGAACCCCGCATTGAAAAATGTTGTGAAAGAAGAACTTTAGAAATTACTAGACGTAGGTTTTATTTACCCCATCTCAGATAGCCAATGGGTCTCCCCATTAGTAATGGTCCCTAAGAAAAATGGTAAATGGTGAATATGCATGGATTATTGAGAATTAAATAAGGCAACGCAGAAAGATCATTTTCCTTTGCCATTTATTGATCAAGTTCTGGACACATTGGATGGATTTTTTTTTTTTCTTTTCTAGATGGGTTTAGTGGGTATAACCAGATCCAGATAGCTCCTGAAGATCAGGATAAAACCACTTTCACATGCCCCTGGGGAACATTCGCATACCGGGTCCTTCCTTTTGGCCTGTGTAATGCTCCTGCAACATTCCAGAGGGCAATTTTGGGAGTCTTCTCTGATTTGATAGATGACCGTGTTGAAATCTACATGGATGAATTTACTCCATATGGGGATTCATTTCTTGAAGGGATGAAAAATTTAGAAAAATTTCTCGAAAGGTGTATAAAAGCGCTTGTCTCGCTGAGTACGACAAAATTCCATATGATGATGGAAGAAGGAATTGTTCTGGGACATTTTCTCTCAGCTGAAGGAATCCGGATGGACCTAGAAAAGACAATGGTAATTCAACATTTCCTGACACCCAAAACCCCCATGCAGGTACGCAGTTTTATTGGTTGTGCTGGTTATTATAGGCGTTTTATAGAAAAATTTTCTAAAGTAGCACATCCACTTTTTCAATTGCTAACAAAAGATTCATATTTTGTTTGGACAGAGGACTGTGATGCAACCTTTATGAGAATTAAGGAATTGGTCTGTAGTGCTCCAATCCTTAAAGGATCCGTCTGGGCATTACCGTTCCATATTCATACGGATGCTTCCCAAATAGCAGTTGGTGCAGTATTAGGACAGCAAGAGGACAAAATACCATACACAGTTTACTATGTTAGTAAGAATTTGGCTCCTGCTGAATTAACTACACAATGACTGAGAAAGAGTTCCTTGTTGTCATTTACGCCATCAATAAATTTCGGCACTACATTACTGGGTATCCTACCTTTGTGCATATTGATCATGCAACTATTAGGTATTTAATGAATAAACCTGTTACCCTTGGTCGTATCACAAGATGACTCTTGCTACTACAGGAATTTGATATTACTATAGTAGATAAATCAGGGAAGGACAATGTGGTTGCAGATTTCTTATCTAGGATATAACATGAGGGTAAGGATACACCAATTGAAGATAATTTCCCAGATAAACATCTTTTTGCAGTATATGCTAACACTCCGTGGTATGAAGATATTGCTAATTATCTTGCTTTAGGGAAGGTTCCTCGTCATCTGTCATATAAAGAGAAAAGGAAGATTATTCACCAGAGTACCTGATATTCATGGATGGCAGGATATCTCTTTCATACAGGGGCTGACCAACAGATTCGGCGTTGTGTGGCAGAAGATAATATCTATGAGATACTGAAGGCTGCACATGATGGACCCTATGGAGGACATTTTGTAGATAAAAGAATAGGTCACAAAGTGTTACAAATGGGATATTACTAGACCTCCATATTTAGTGATGCCCGAGATTATGTTCAAAGGTGTGATAGTTTCCAACGGATGGGACAACCTGGGAAAGCAGATGAAATGCCTCTACAACCCTAGATATTCCTTGAACCGTTTGAGAAATGGGCCATTGAATTTGTTGGACCCTTCAACCCACCTTCTCATCAGAAAGCTTACATCCTGGTCTGCACTAATTATGTAACTAAATGGGTGGAAGCCAGAGCAGTCACAAGAGTAATAGAACAAGTACTGGCAGACTTTCTTTTTGAAGAAATCTTTGCCCAATACGGTACTCCAAGGGAAATTGTGTCGGATGGAGGATCACAGTTCACATCTCACATGATAGGAAAGATGATGTAGAAATATGGAGTCAAACATAGAGTGACAACCCCCTATCACCCCCAGGCGAACGGGCAAGTACAAAGCACAAACAAGGTATTAGAAAATATCTTGACAAAGACAGTAGCAAGTCATCGTCGGGACTGGGAAAAGAAACTTCTAGAAGCTTTATGGGCATACATAACAACATGGTGAAACACAACTAGGTTTTCACCATTTGAATTAGTCTATGAGAAAGTCCCCTTGTTTCCAGTGGAATTTCAGATCAGTACACTCAGAACAGCTCTAGAAGTAGGCCTAGACCCATCAGAAGCACAACAACACTGACTGGAACAACTGAATGAGTTGGACAAGATTCAGTTAGTAGCTGTACAGAAGACCACTGTTGTTCAACAACAGAGAATGAAATGGCATGATAAATTCATCAAAAGTAAGGTGTTTCATGTGGGAGATTGGGCATTAATTTACAATTTATGATTTAAGGATTTCAAAGGAAAGCTTTGCACTCGTTGGATGGGTCCATACCAAGTGGACACAGTGTTCAACAATGGAACGGTTAGATTAGTTACAATAGATGAGAATCATACCTCGTTCTTAGTAAACAGACACCGTCTAAAACTATACCACCGTTCAGCCTCTAGAAATGCCTTTGTCAAACACCTTTCTGACTCATTTGATTTAATGGTTGTTGGGATGAAGGACACTCTCACTCTGCCTTATAAAAAAAAAAAAAATTGTTATTTGTTACTTGTTTGTATTTTGCAAGAATAACAAAGGAATATGGCTAGGAGAAATGTAACACTCGGCACTGTTACTCCACCAGTGCTGCTATAAAGACGTTGTTGTTACTCCACTGGTGTGTATTGATTACTTCACTAAGTGTTGTTACTTCGCAACTGTCATTACTTCGCTGGTGTCGTTACTCCGCAACTACCATTACTTCATCGATGTTGTTACTCTTTCGGTGTCGTTACTCCGCAACTACCGTTACTCCACCGGTGTCGTTACTCCGCAACTGCTGGTTATCCATTGGTGTTGTTACTCCACAACTGTCGTTACTCCACCGGTGTTGTTACTCCGCAACTACCGCTACTTCACCGTCACGTTACTCTGCCATTGCTGTTACTCATTGTTGCTATTACTCCTTGCTGTCGTTACGCCCTATTGTCGTTACTCCATCATACCTTTTGTTGTTATTCCACCATAAGGTAGGTCCCCAGGTACGTCTCCGCCGACTTTTATGGATTTAATTAAAATATTCCAAAAAGACATCAAAACGTGTCGTGGACTGCCGTAATTAAGTTGGGGGGGGGGGGGAACCGTCATAATAAACGACGGCATACCACGAAAAATAATTTATGACACATGATGCTCACCAAACAGAATCCAATGATTTCGGTACTCCGTAATCATAACTTGATATGTTGAAATGTGTACTCATACGCACAAAGTCATAATTAGTCACCTCCCCAACACGCTGCATTAAATTTCTGATAGTACCACCATAATCTGTCATCATTTCCAAACATACCAGTGATTTTTCATCTGTAGTCCTCAAAACTGATATGACGTTATTTTAGTTGCCAACGGTTTGGAGCCCTGTCATTTTCCCCTACCAGCTAACTGCATTCATCGTGTTGACTCCGCCTCTGCAGCAATGGGTGGATGATTTGTGCGACATGAAACTGAAGATACAACGAGAGTTCGGAACAATTAGGAGGTATGGTAGGTCTTTGAGAACGCGGGCTGGAATGTTTACTTTGACAGGTTGAAAGGGTCGAATGAAGAAATTGCGATGGAATTCACACTCAACTTGAGAGAAGGAAGCTCTCAGGTCCACGAAAGTGAAATTCCTGTGACAGAGGAAGCCATCGCAGAAGTTAGTGGACTCCCTCAAAATGGACAATGATGGTTTTCAAGAAGGTCTGTCCTTCTGGATTTTCCCGAAGCCTTTTTACAGGCAGGAGAAAGCATTGTGCAAAAGGGTCGAGGATACGACCGAAATTCGTTGCCGCATCCATGGAAGGAAGTAGCAGAGTTCATCATGAGATATATGACTTGCGATGGGAGATACTCCACCATATTCAAATATCATCTTTGAATAATAACTCACCTGTGATTTCCCCAAGCAAAGGCTTTCTCACTGAATGTGCCTTATTTCTTATTGAGAAGCCTTCACCTAATGGAACATTCAGCTCAGGAGTCTCAACAGGTATTGGTGACCATCACCCACCATCGGCTGGTTCAACTATTAGTAATGAATGCCATCAGACAAATCCCAATCCTGTGGGAACTGTTTCAAGATTCCACAGAGGAAGAAGTAGCAGCCGCTGTGGCTGCTAGGGAAGATGAACCAGAAGCCACGGAGGAGGAAAATGCAGGAGAAGATGATTATGTTGACCAAGAGGAACTGGAAGAGATGGAGATGGAAGCTGAAGCATTTGAAGAAGAGGTTGCTCCCCAAGAGCAAGTTGAAACCATGGAACCATTGGCAGATGCAGAAGTTGACACAGAAAGGCCCACTAGTACCATGGTTGAGGCTGTCCCACAAGAACCAGCCTTGCCTGTGGAACTAACAGAGCAATTTGATAGCATGAAAACCACAGAAGTGGGGTCACAACAGATAGGAGCGGGTGAATTGGTTGATATTGCGACCGAGAGTACTCCACAAGGACCTCCTGTCACCATGGAGTTGATGGAGGAGGATAACCAGAATGAAGAAGAGGTCGTGACCACCCTGACCATAGAGCCCATGGAAGAAGTGTTGGGAGAACTAGGGCGTGAGGTTGGCACCAAACCACAAGAACCAGCATCGATCTCAGGAATTAATATTGAAGATGCCTACAAGTTCTCCTTTTTCTCCTTTATTTGAAGAGGAGCAAGGCGAAATCGTTCCCTTCGGCGTACAGAAGAAGATCTCGCCATTCCTCCAATTGTATCACAAAAGCCACAACTATGTGGGGTGGATGATACTCAAACAGACACATTAGTAGGAGAGCATCTCGCAAGGGCACCACTGGTCGTGGTGAGCACGCAACAGGAGGAAATAGCTATAGGCAAAGAGGAGGGACCAAGCGAAGTGGTCTCGATGAATGAGCCAATGGAAGATCTAGGCGAGAAGGTCGTAAGACTCCAAGTCAAACAAAAACATCAGCTACAATTTAAGGAGACAATGCAGCTAAAGATGGAGGTCAGGAAACTAAGGAAATAGGTACACAAAATGCAGGAGCGGATGAAGAAATACAAGCAGCAAGCTAGAAAGTCCAAGGCCATAGGAGTAGAAACAAAGACTTAGATGGACCAGGTAGCCATAACCTCTGCTGCTACTCAAACAGACCCGGTCGAGCAATTGTTTGAAGACTGTGAGCATGCCTTAACGGTTGAAGTGTAGACTTGGAAATCTATTGTGACTCAGTATCAAAATGAGATCAGAAGAACTTAGGAATGAGCCTCCACAACTATTTTTGAATATGTGGAGCGTATAGACATCATGAGATTAAGGCATGTGAAGTAGCAACTCAAGATGGAGCAGCTGGAAAAGCAAGTGGCAGAGCTAAAAATGGATAAGGAGCAGATGTTTAATTTGGAGCAAGAGGTGATGGCATGTCGCCCCTCTGCTTCTTGTTATTCTTTATTCTTACATGAACGTTTTCTTCTATTCTGCATGGAGAGCATAAGAAACACGATTAGTTATAAAATAGAAAATGGTGTACAATTCCTCCGAATAATGAGGCACCACGACATGCCAACTCAACATTTGATGTGTGAATTTTACCTGCATGGATATCTGCTGCGTCTGGATAGAGACTTCAATCCAGTCCCGTCTGTGGGAGACATTCATTTAAGGGCCCTCATCTCTTACACTTTCAACCAGATCAGTTGGCATAAGGCTTTTAACACATTTGAATCTAATCAGGTTACAAAGCTATTCATGGTAAGAGGAGAACCTGAGAGGTCAGTCACCATGTTCAATAAACACAACACCTTTTTGGGGATTGAGGAGAATAGAGACAGAATGTTGAGGACACAAAATTGGTGCCTTGATCTTTGCATTAAGAAAATAGTCACATTTCATGAAGAGGCCCTTGATTGTTGTTAGAAAAGGTGGATGATGACACCTACAACTATCTAGAACAGGGAACCTTTTGGGGCACCAAATTTTGCACGAGTGCTCCCCAGGGTGCCCAGATATGTGGCATGTGTCTGAACAAGCGGGGTCTGATGGATGGGACTCCAGTTTCAGTTTCCCAGTATTTGGTTGCCAGTAGAAGATTACACTCCAGTGTATATCATCCCAAAAGATTGGTGGCCGGAAGAAGTCCACCTTTCAGATGGTTTTAAAGTTCCAGGGACAGAGATGGTCGAAGAATATGATCTCGCCCATTTTCAGGAAGCCAACAGTTAGCGTAATCCAGACCTGCGGAGGCGATGAACTACATGAGGGCATGCAAAAGGCTAGTTGGGGGGAGATGTTGGGCACCAAATCGGGCTAACTTTCTGCTGCATTTCGATTACCTTTTTGACGTTTTTACACTTATTTACCTATGTTTACTATGCTAAACATGTGAGGTAAATACCCCTACCTTGTCTATTGGAATATTTTATTATTGAAGTAAAGTCCCGGAGTTTTGACTATTCGCAGCACTAAAACAAATGTTTGACTGCAACTTCTGGAGAATAGGACCAGGGCTTCATCCCACAACAGATCCACTCTTCACAGCAACAACCAAGCCATAAAGAGTCCGTGCAGCTAGAGTCATATATCCTTGAACCATGTTGGGCATTTCGCTGATCCTGTCCATCTGGTACTGGTGTCGTTCCAACTATTGTATATTTTTGGGGATACAGTTACCATGTTTTGGGGAAAGAGGTTGTACTCCTTTTTGATGTATAAAAGATAGTTTATTCCTGTAACTAGGGATGTCCCCATTGAGATTGTAATAACCTTTTTCAGATTTATAAAACACTACCTATTTTGCTGTCTTCATCTTCGCTGTGACCAACGCAGCCCTGATCATAGAGCTGGGCCCGCTCTTATGATCAGGTGTTGCGTCTTCCTGTGTGTGTTATTTACCATTTTATGTTTGTTGTTACACTGTGTTATTTATCAGCTTATGCTTGCTATTACAGTGTGTTATTTATCAGTTTATGATCGTTGTTACAGTGTTATTTATCAGTTTATGCTTGCTGTTACAGTGTGTGATTCTTATGAGTACTTTTCGAAATTTGTAGACAGTAATGTTTTGAATCTTAATTGTGAACCATTGGCCAAGACGAATTGTAATCTTGCCCCTGCATATATCTTTCACGTTGCCCTGAAAGGATACGCACCCGAATTGATAAATTAATGTAGGAAAAGGGTGAATAAATCATTCATACTTGGACACCAACAGCGGGTCAATTTGACCTAGGGTTTTAGACACCTAGGGTTTTTGATATAGGGTTTTGATACCTAGACAATGTCACGAAATGTATAAATAAGGACCTAGATGAGAGAAGAGGGGTTTGTCACTCATTGGTGGTTTGTTTTTGTTCGCTCTAAAGTTGGCCATTGTGAATTAAGAGAGTGGTTATTGTCGTCGTGTAAGAGAAGTATTGTGAGGGGAGAGAGTCTGTATTGTAAGATCTTCAGCTGGGTGTGAATATCAATCCTATAGCTGGGTGCGCAGGAAGGGGAGAGAAGAAGAGAAAGAGAGAGAGAGATTTGTAAGCTTAGTGGGCAGATAGAACTGTATGTTTTCATATAATATCAGGAAACGCAGTTCTATGGACGTAGCCCTTGGGAGAGGGTGAACCACATATATCTTGTTGTTTTGTGTGATTGATGTTTTGTTCTTTTTCTTTCTGTTATTCTGTTATTGCATCATTGTGTTAGATCTGAGATATAGTTCGTGAAGTAGGATTAAAGGAGATAAAGAATAACTAGGTTGCTAGGTGTTTTTGCCTTGGATCCACTTTTCATTTCCTTTGGTTGTAGACACTTGTTTCCTGAAACCCGCTATTGCTACTTTGGGTGAGACTGCATTTGCTTCGTAGGTGTTGTCGAAAGGGCCAGTAGTTAGGGCTTGTTGGTGCGTTGTTAGAGTTGAACCCTGGGTCTGCCCCTATGCCAACACAAGTGTCTGAACGATTTAATTGAGTCATAAATATTACTATCTACAATAGGACCTTTCTATCATAAAAAACAATTAGGCTTCTAATGAATTAAGGAATGAATGAAATCTAAATTATCTCAAAAAAACTTAAAGAGCAAACCTTAGTATGCTTCTCCTTCTATTCTCCTCTTGTTCCTCCCTTTCTTTTTTCCTCTAAGAAAATTAGAATTGGTTGAAGTAGTTGAACTACTTCCTTAGTTAAGTTAACTAAAACTCAACCAACTTTTTGGTTAAGGGGGAAAAGTAATAAAATCATAATAAGGGTTTTAAATAAATAATAACTAGTAGGTGGGACCCCTTGCAACTCCCTTTAGTTCTCTAACAATGATAACACAATTAGTTAAGTAAACAAAACATCCCTCCTTGTGACTCCCATCATCATTTTCATATTTTGACAATTCATATCAATGACAATTGAAATTATTTCCAAAAATATATTACCCATATATCCAAAAAATAGTGTGTTGTCCAAAATTTCAGAAGTCAACTGTTCTCAACAATTAATAAATAAAAAATTAAAATCCATATTTTTCACTCTGGGAGGCAATCTTTCCCTTGTTGTTGCTGTCACCTTTTGATCTCTTTGAATTTGTGTTAGGCTGTGTGGAACCTTTAGTCCTAATCTCATTGATCACATGAGAGAAATCATCTCTCAAATGCATGCGAGAGGACACTTATTTATCAGAGTCATTTGAGGGTGAGGAAGGGGCAACAGTGGCTTTTCCTTTGTCAGGGGCATGGCGGGCCTCATTTTTTAACCTTTTTATTGCATGGGAAGACTGTACCGGTGAGTGGATAGGGGCAGCTTGGACAATTTGATTTATATGTGGGGGAGAAGGTAGAGACATGTTAGGCCAGCCACGATGTTGGGAGACTGTTGGGTGGACAATCTCTTGCCATCCATTGTTTTCGGGAACTTCAAGTTGCAGTGAGACATGAGGAGGCATGAGGATACCAGGGACCTGTGGGGATTGGAAGGGAGGCCTTTTAGGCCTAGGTTGGACCACTCCTTTCCCAATCTAGTTAAAAAAACCATCTTGAAATAGTTGTCCTAACTCTTGTGAGTCTGCATTAAAGTGTATAAAGAATCTTGGCCTTCTAGGGCCCCTATTCAAATTACCTCTTCCTCGGTTACCCCTGTCATGGCACCTCTACTGAAAAATCTCATTCATGTATGCATAATTAATCATCAAATAGTTTCTTTAACAACCATACATGCCAACTCTTTTAAAATATGAAATAAAATTTGTGTCAACAACATATCAGACTCATGCAATCCAATCCATACAAATTTTTTAGTAGATGTTAATGAGTAGGGGTGAACAAGGGTTCTGTGATATGCGGATTGTAGTGACTGAAAAATGTTAAAGTGAGGGGGAAAATATCACGATTACTTCTCACAGACATCAAACAATCAACTGTATCGTAAACCAAAAGAATATATCACTGTAATTCATCCCTGCGATTCCTTAGTGTCATAATACAAAACTTATCTTAACTATAATTAAATTTTAGGAACAGGGAGTGGATAGTGAAAATGGGAAGGCGATGGGAATTGTAATGAGCTAAAAGTGAAATAATGCTATGGGAAAAGAGTGAACACTGTTCAAAAAACCAATTAAATAATCCATAAAAATATTTTTGTATTCAATACAACTATTCCAGCACCAATTAAACAATTACTGAGGCCAATTAAACAATACAATGTGTTAAAAATTGTTCACTGTCCAATATTCAATTTCCTTAAAAACTTTGAATTAACACAAAATAATCATACTCAGAATCGTCATGACTTTCACCCATCTTGTTAAAAGAATTTTGTTTCCTTTCATTTACTTCCCTTTCATATTTAAAAGGAAATCCAAGGAACACAGTCAAAACTCTATTCAGCATAAAAAAAAATCAACATCTGCCCATAATTTAATTTCTCAAATCAACCATAAAAACAGGTCTTTCCTGAGTTGAACAGACTCTTTTTAAACATGTGCAATTTCATTTGTTGACATATTTAACAATTAAATTCGCAATGAAACCATATTACCAAAACCCCGTGCTCATCTTTGATGGTGCAATAAAAAAAAAATGATGCACGATGTCTGTAAATTATACACAGTAGACAGCTAGGTCTTAGTCATCAAATTTTCAAATTGCAATAATACCGATCAGGAAAATTAAACAAACATCAACAACAACCATCACTTCAATTTATACCACACTGTAGGAAACACACAGACCAACACATAACGCAAATAAGGCATATTTGTGCCTATATATGTACGCTTACTTCCAATCAACCAAATAAACCATGCTGAGTTATTTATCCAACTATCATAACAAAAGGAGGCAGCGACTGTGTGCCCATTATCATTTCCAATGAAAACTCTCCAATCAACCCGATCAAACAGAGACGAGCCAAAAATCAAAGCCGACGTAAATATTACTTAACCAACTTATGAAGGTTGGCAAGATGCCCGATATGGTGTGATTGTTCTAGTTTATCAAAATCGAGCTCTGTAACTAATGAATAAAATAACCAAGGTTTTTCTCGGTGGAACCAAACACAGGGAGACCAGAGGTCAACCACATCAATAGTAGGTGAGAGCCTTCGAGACAAGCATGGTGGAACCATAATTCTTATAACCCTTAGCTTTCAAGACAGGGTGACAGTTCACACTAGGTAGGGTAGACCATGATGCAGAAGAGTAGAGATTTCTTACTAGCCAGTAACCAACACCAAGAACACGTAGGGGCATAACCCTCATGTTTTTCCCCAATAGTCGAATAATGTTGATAGAAATGCAGAACCTAGGTAATACCAACCAACCCTAAAGAAAGCTTCTTGGCATAATAGCCACCCATAACTAACTGTGCATATGCCAATAACATAAAATGAGCCCACGACCAGATGGAAAACGCTATGCAGTGACCAAGAGGTGGTTCAAATCATACACAACAACCCCATAGCACCAGATACAACCGATTGTGGTTACAATGACTATGAGGAAATGGCCAGCAGGGCTAAACAGAATGAAACCCTCCAACAAAAACCCATAAGGAAAACAGAGAGCCATCACGGCTTCCACCATACAGAACATCCAATGAAATCGCGACTTCAACCATCATTTTTTTCATTTGCAATAAATAACACAACAAACATTCCATAGAAAACACCACGCGTTTACACAGTTTCAAGCCTCAAGAAAAAACATACCAATGCATTACTGAGCCAACGTTCATTTCATAAATAGAGTGAGTTCATGGATGGGCGAAAAAAACATTCCTGTAACCAAATGGCCTTCAAAATGTGAGCTTGGTTGAGCAGTTCCGTCCATGCCTGAATCTTGGAGATTAACCACAACAAAAACCAAATGAACAATAACCATGATAGGGTGACGGCCAGTGGGATTGGTATGGAGTGACGTGCATTTACTACATGTCGCTTCCATCCTCTATCTCATTCAATTATGTAGTACATTCCAACTAGCCAAACATTAATCCATGCATCGGAACTTACACACATTTCTCACCAATTGTGCCACCTGATCCATATTAACCATTGCCCAAAGTCATACTATAACATATATCACATGCACCCCATATGACTCAATAAAATCGTATAGCCACTAACATTTCTTGTTAGGACTAACATCAACTTCTTTTAATTCAAATGCATATAGTATAGCATAGCATATCATAGTTTAGTTCCTTCTTCTTGGATTTTTTTCCATATTGCCCTTGTCTCTTGTTATATCTAACATGTGTCTTGTGCAGGTAATAAATCATGGCGACGATAACAATGTGATAACAATGAATATAAGCCATTCATACATGGAATTTAGAGTTTAGAGCAACATAACAAACACATAAAATGCATTATCCATCTGCCATTATGTCGCAAACAAAATCAATACTTCATCGTCAATCATGTAGAACCCTATAAGAAGTGTCGAACAATAGCATAAATGTGCAATAAGAACCTTATATGATCCTCCAATATACAAGGGGGTCCCACCTACTAGTATTATATATCATTCAGTTAGTTTAAATAATAGTCTTTAGCAATACTTTGCAGGCGAAATCCTCTTTGCGAACTTTATCGTCAACACTGTGTTCATGAGTGCCACAGAGGGCTCATCCATGAGGCATGGATGGAGAACAAGGAGATGTGCTGTTCACTTCATGGTTACGACCTACAGCATGAAAGTTTGCATGAAGACCTTCAACTAAAGGGGAGATCTCTTCTAGGGTGGAAGACGCTCCTACCTCAGCCAAACATCTGAGACTTTTTATGGGAACGGTTTCAGGAAAGGTAATTTTCAGATAAATTCATTGAGCACCAGCTCGATAAGTTTAGCACCTTATGACTGGGTGGTCGTACGGTGCCAGATTATGAGACTAGATTTATGGAGCTACTTCAGTATTCCCTGCACTAGAACACAGAGAAGTTAGAGGTTAGTAAGTTCATCTGTGGCCTTAACTCCAGCTTCGTGCGAAGGAGAGGGTCTAAATGCGTCGAACGTTGCATGATGCATTCCAGTAGGCCTCTTAGCTGAAGAATAATTTACTGCGGGAGTCAGGGTAGGAATCCTGGAGGATCATCTCGACCGACGACATCTAGTGCGCATCAACATCAGATGCCAACCAAACAAGACATCATGGTATCAATATACATCTCTAGAACCCTTGTTCGCGGCACCACGACGACAGGTTCCTTAGTAGAGAATGCCCTACAAGGGACCACCATTTTAACAATAGTAGTGGTTTGTGGATAGGTGTATGTGACACACCATCAACTGGAAGGTCAAATCCAAACCGAAGTTGTCTAAATAACCCAAGCCATTTGGAATGAAATGACTTGATGGGTTCAATGGCTCCGTTAGCCAACTAAATTCCTAAAAAGGTTAAAAGAAATGAAACTAATATAAAAAGATATGATACTAGAATATACGTTTACTAATTATAAATGTTCAAATGAAACATGAATATGTATAATGATTATAAACAATTTATGTACAACACACAAGATTTACTTGACATTTTGCAAAACGAATGTTCTTAAAAGTGTTTATGAAGAGATAAATAAAGGACATACATTTTTATGTTTTCTTTTAAAGTTATAAAACTAATGAATGCTAATCAAATATAATTGAAATAAGAATACATCAACAATCAAAAGATAATTCATGTTGTTCTTATTTCATTAATAAATAATTTAACTACATAACAAGTAAACTAACCTATAACTAATCGACTAAAATAAACTTATCTTCCTGTGCAATTCAAACTCCTGACTGTCTTGCATATGATGGAAACCTGTAACATAAAAGTGTTGATACTCCTAGAACAAACTCAAAGATGCATTAGAGCGAGAATATAACAATAGAATGATAAGTGTACAGATCTGGTGATCTTATGATAATCATTTAACATCTAGAATAAATCAATGATAATTCAATGGCAGATTGATCATAGATGTAAAATGGAATAAAAAATTACAGACATCATCAAAATACTTAATAATATGAAATACCATAAAATAACCAGACTAAATCTTCATCAAAAGTAGTAACATTTCATAAGATGGAGGCAAAAAACATAATGGGGTAAGCATCACACAGGTCTAAAGCCAAATGACGAGAAACTTCTCCATATTAGTCTCAAAATCATCTGTCCATAATATATCCCAGCCAAAGATGTCTTCACTACTAACAATGATCACTATTTAAATTAGTTTAGGATTCACAAACTCTTATCATGCAAGATAGAGTGCAATCCCCAAAAAATAGATAGTATTACAAAAATAGTACAACTAGAAACCACTCCTGTAGGAGATGGTTTGTCAAAATAATAACAAAGTTTTATCAACATAAAAGAAAGAAACTACTAAATAATACAACATATGATCCAAGATGGTTTCTCCATGTAAACAACAACATAATTATTATTTTCCTATAGATAGCAAAACAAAATTGATATTCTTAAAATAATGCTAACTAATATTCAGAAATAGACTGGCTACATAACCAAAGATTCTGTAGCTAGTCTTATTATTAACAAAGAGAATCAAAACTAAATCTTCCTATTTTGAATTTGATAATGAAATAAAATAAAATCAAACAAAATCAATTTTACCATTAAAAATTAGACAGTGAAGGATCAGACAGTTCCAAATTAATGATGATTCGAACATAATTATTCAGAAAACAAATCAAAATCAAGCAAAATGAAAAGAACCAAAATAAAATTTAAAATTATTTACAAGAGGGTGGATAAGAAATCATCAGGTGAAATACCTCTTGAGAGCCTGGCCATTCACTGGGAAAGTGTTTGGTTGTCCCTCGAAATTATGCAGACGAAAAGAGCTAGGACCCATTTTTTCAGAAATTACAAATGGTCCCAGCCACAGGTTTTGGAACTTGGTATGTTTCCCCTTACCCTTGTGGGCTTTGTCCTACTTGAGAACCAAATATCCAACATCAAAATTCCTATCAGAATATGAATTTGAAGCAAACCAAATTTTTACAATTTGTTGGTCCTGATCCAATTTCTGCTTCGCTTGTGTTCTCACCTCCTCTAGTTTTAACAAAGCATTTATCCAGTTTTCTAGAGGAGGGCACTCTTCTTCTTGAACTTTATGCGATAGTTGAAGATAAGGAAGTAAGACATGCAGGGGGAGAATGGATTATCTTCCGTAGACGAGGAAGAAAGGGGAATTACCAACATAAGATTTTGGAGTTACCCTATCAGCCCAAAGTGCACTGTACAATGCATTGTGCCAATTCTTGTGATTTTCTGAAACTGTCCTTTTAATAATCTTGATTAAATTCTTATTTGTCGATTCTGCTAGACCATTTCCTTGAGGGTAGTAGCTGGCAGAATACTTCAGTTTGATCCCTTTTTTCATAGAGAAAACATTCATATCAAGGGACGAAAAATAAGAGGCATTATCAAAAACCAGACATTCAGGAACACCAAATCGAGTGATGATATGGGAGTTTAGAAAAGACACTACCTGATTGGTGTTGACCAATTTTAAAGGTACAGCTTTAGACAATATTGTAAAATAGTCTATTGTTGTAAGGATATACTTGTGCTGCTGTGAAGAAGAGGGATTTATTGGTCATATGATGTCGAGGCCCCATTGCTGAAAAGGTGTGTCTACAGTAACAGGTTGTAAAGGGAAAGTTTCCTTTCTCACTCGTACTCCAGCCTTTTGGCATATTATAGATTTGCGGGACATCGTATGGGCATATTTAAACAAGATAGGCCAATATTACCCATCCCTTAGCACTTTTTGGGTAGTGGTATCTCCACCGAAATGATTGTCGACTTCACCGGTATGAAGTTC
This sequence comes from Picea mariana, assembly GCA_032191745.1. Lineage (NCBI taxonomy): Eukaryota > Viridiplantae > Streptophyta > Pinopsida > Pinales > Pinaceae > Picea > Picea mariana. The sequence goes on along the minus strand of JASDQU011404894.1, from coordinate 33,653 downwards.
AGACAACACTCTTTCAAACTCCTCCTTTTCTAAACAACGCAAAAAAACACCATCAAAGTTCTTTCGAAATAAAATATCGTTGATTAACTATAAAGATGTAGATTTAAGCCTAAGTTCTTTTGTGGGGAGAAGATCCATGCGTTAAATAGAATCTAATGTTCTCATACCAAGAATTGAGTGTAGCTTGTACACAACTGATTTGTTTTTCATTATTCTGATTTACAGTTGATGTATTTATTTGACTTTCTTTTTCCTCAATTTAATCATCCACTAGTTTACACGGGCCTTGACCTTTAACAATTTGTGCAGGATTTATTTCAAGGTCATATTCTTGTAGTGAAGTCATCCAATTTTCCCTTTTCTCACCCAGCTCTTTTTGTACTAACAAGTTTCTCACAGTGGGGTAAGGAACAACAACTTTGGTTCTGGATTTCAACAGGTGAGACTGGAAGTGTTTCACTGCTTTGAAACAACATATGCTTACTGATCTATTGTTGGGTAATTAAGTTCCACTCCTTTAAAAGAAGATATCATGAAGGAAATGGGTATCTCATTGCTTTCAACGTTTTTCTGTGTAAGTACAACAACATATGATCTGTCAAAGGAAAAAGTGTAAAGAGTGAAATCCTGAGAAAAGTTGAGACTCATCAAGGAAGGGGCTTCTATTATTGATTTTCTAATTGAATTGAAAGCCTGACATTCTTGTGGTCCCCAATGGTACAAAACATATTTTTTAATTAATTTTTGTAACAGTCTAACCATTTATGAGAAACTTGGGACAAATCTTCTGACGAAATTAATCTTTCCCAAAAAGGATTGCATGGCCTTTTTGGAAGAAGGAGGGGGAAGTTTAGCAATAGCTTGGGTTCTTTTGGGGTCAATAATCATTCCATACTTAGACACTATAAACCCAAGTAGTTTACCCTGCTCTACTGCAAAGACCGATTTCTTAGGGTTGAGAGATATGTCGAACTTGCAGCATCGTTCCAAGACAACCCTAAGGTGAGACAAGTGATCTTTATTGTTTTTAGAAAAGATGGTGACATCATCAAGATAGACCACAACTGACTGGTTAATGAGGCCACGAAAAACAATATCCATTGCTCTATGGAAAGTGGCACCGGCATTTATTAGCCGAAAC
>JASDQU011404894.1:19781-32412 GCA_032191745.1 Picea mariana | reverse complement strand
CTGCTACTCATGCATTATGTTTTGGAGGTTCAAACACTTTTCTACGGGGATATGTTGATTCAGATATGGCAGGTGATAAAGACAGCAGGAGGTGCACCATGGGGTATTTTTTTACTATAGGTGGAAAAGCATTAAGTTGGATTTTGAAACTGCAAAAGGTTGTTGCACTTTCAACAACAGAGGCTGAGTATTTTTCTGCTACAAAGTCTAGTAAAGAGATGATTTGGTTACAAAGGTTTATGGAGGAATTGGGAAAGAAGCAGGAGAATAACAGGTTGTACTGTGACAGTGAGAGTGCAATTCATCTTGCAAAGAACTTAGCCTTCCATTCAAAGACTAAGCATATATAGTTGATTTACCACTTCATATAATCCACCTTGGAAGATGGACATTTGAAGTTGGAAAAGATGCACACTAGCCAGAATCCTGCAGACATGTTAACAAAGGGAGTAACCAGAGAGAAAATGAGTTCCTGCTCAGTTTCAGTTGGTATTCAAGAATGAAGATGAAGATGAGAAATTTGTCAGGTCCAAGAAGGTTCAGAGTCCAGCATATACAACAGTGGTGGAGTTGTTGAGATCAGTCTCCAAGTGGGATATTGTTGGTTGTGGAGCCTGATTATGTTTCTGATTCAGAGGACCTTGCTTTCAGACATGTTTATACCCCATGAAGACTTTACACCCCAGAAGTATGTACACTCTTCCAGACGGGGAAGTGCAGAGGGGGGGTACCCCCTCTACGGGGTCTGAGTGGGCTATCCCCCTGGTTGGGGGGTTCGGGGGCGAATCCCCCAAAGGAAAAATTGCCTTGTAAAAGTATATTGTAATTTCATTGTAAATCTGGACCGTTCATTATAAGGTCACAGATCTAACGGTAGAAATTATGTTAGGGTTTTTTTCCCTATAAGATAACCCTTTGTTATGAGGGAAATGAATTGTGGCTATGCATTATGGTGAGTATTGTATTCTGAGAGAAAGAAGAGGAAGTTACAATGGGTTTTGCTGTAGGTTGTATCCCTTCAGTTGTTGGATAATAATAAAGGAAGTACCTGGCAATTTCTCTGGTGGACGTAGCCCACACTGGGTGAACCACGCAAATCTGTGTCTCTCTTGTATTGTGTATCTTGTGTGTTTTGTTTCCACATTTGTTTTATTTTATTGCTCCACAGTCCTGTTTTTCTAACACTTGTTGTATCCCGAAAAACCATCTAACAAAGATAGTCTTTCAGAACCAGATACTTGTTGTGGAATTTGTTCCATTGGAGGAATAGAGTATTTGTCTTTATCAGACGCTCAGTTTAGGTTTCGAAAATCAACGCAAAGTTGCATTTTTCCAATTTTCTTCCTTACAGGGACTAAATTAGACACCCATTGAGTGTGCCTAATTGGGAAAATTATCTTGGCAGTTAGTAATTTGTTTAGTTCCTTTTTAGCAGTAGGTTCCAATTTAGGATGCGTATTCCTTAGTTTCTGTTGAAACGACTGAGTCTGGGGTTTCATAGGGATTACATGTTGTATAATGTTTGGATCGAAAGTTTTCAGGTCATTGTACGTCCAAGAAAATACATCTTTATATTCTTTAAATAATTTTATGAAAGAGGATCTTTATTTCTCGGAGCATCCCTTTCCCAGATTAATGTTTTGAGGGTTATATCTTGTTCCTAAATTGAAAGTTTCATATATCAAAGAGGAACTGTTAGTTTTACAGTTGACTACCCCTCTAAACTTATCATGCAAGTCATAAAAGTTTTATAATCTCACAATAGATCTGGAGATAGAGTTTACCATATCGGATGTCGATTCAGGAGATCGAGGATCAGATATTACCGTGAAGTCTCTAAGATTCTCATCATGAGTTCCTTCATCAATGAATGCATCTTGGAAGGTGTCTTCCAAATGCAAAAAGTTGATGATCTGCTGGTCATCATCGAATACTCTCGAATTTGTGATGTTGTCTGAAATCGATGGCATGAACATCAATTCAATCAAAAACTCATTAGGGGAAAGACCTTCAATGGACAACAATTTGGAAGCAACATTGGCCAGTAAATCAACTTCTAAATTTCATCCTAGGAATGGAATGTATATTAAATGATAGAAATTTGTGCATCAAACTCCATACCTTGGTTTGGTAACTCTTCAGATGTGGTGACAAGTAATGTATTTTGTTTCTTACCTGTTTGACTACGATTTCTGAATCACCAAATATTACTAAATTTTGTACGTCCATGTCCAATGCTTTACGAAGTCCTTGAATAAGTGCTTCGTATTCGGTAGTGTTGTTAGTACATTCAAACTCTAATCAACAAACAATAAAAGTTTTATTACCTGTAGGATCAATGAGTACACAACCAACACCTTTTCTTTCTTTCGATTTGGATCCATCAAAATATAGGGACCAGATTTGTGGGTCATAAGTAGTACTTGGCATATTCGGAAAATCTGGTGTTTGCGTATAGGCTGTAACTTCAAATTGTTGTCCTGGATCAGTGATAGAAGAGATTTCAGTCATGAAATTACCAAAAAAGGTATTCATTACCTTTGTTTCAAATGAATTTGTGGATGTAACGAAAGGATCATTGTATCGTTCATATCTATCATGTTATGATTAAGATATCGTTCTCTATTTATCCTGATTTTGTTGGGATTTCCATTTTCAGGTAACCACAAGTGAGACTAGTCTATAGAAAAATAACCATGCAATGGTTCTGACCAATCTCTGCTTAAAAACAGACCATAAACTTCAAGAATATCAACAACAATAATCGCAATTATTTGATGAACTTTGGGATTGGATTATAATCTAATCAACACATTCTTAAGCTCACCGATTACTTTAACATTCATTCGATCAAAAGGTTTTACTTCTGCATTAATTTTATGGTATACAGATAGAGGCATCACATTTGATGATGCGTCAGAGTCAACCATACAATTATGTACATTCCTATTGAAAATTTCAAAGGTTAATAAAAAAGGTAGGACATTTTTCCACGTGGAAACAACTGAATTCTACTGATTTTTTATTGCTATCCCTGGAACAGTTTTATCTACATTCGCTACAGTTTTTTCTACTAAGTCCCTTTTGTCTTGAGGTTCAGATGTCTTTTTAGTTGGGACATTTTTAGCTTCGTTTGAATTGATTTATGCTGATTTTTTGTTGCTGAGATCGTTCTTTTTACTGTTTTCAGCGATGTTTTGAAGAATTTTCTACAAAATAAGAGGAAATTTCAGCAGTTCAAAAACATAAATATTAGCCCTCATTTTTTTTAGATCTTCAATTAAATCATACTCTAAAACTAGGGCTGCTAGGATTTGTTTAATTTCAGTTTTATTTGACTGTTTTGGAAACACATTTTTACTTACTTCGAAGGGGTTGTTTTGCATTTTGCTTCTTGTGTTGTAGGGATGGGAAGTTTCAAAATTTGCTTGGAAGATATTGTCTGACAAGTGACCGAAAACAGAAGGAGATGAGTCCTCCTCTGGTACCTCTTCCTCAATTGCATCGTCAGAATTTTTAGGAGGAACATAAACCGAACTATCATGTGCTTCTAAGATGGTTTGCAAAGCATACTGTAAACTTTTGAAATTTAGACCTTTTGCGGTCGAGTTTGGCCGGTTTGGAGGAAAGGGCTTTCTAAAAGGAGGTTTGAAACTTCCTTTTCTTTTGCATGCCTCCTCGGTTGATCTCTTCAAGTCAATGAATTGATTGGACAATTTCTGGAAATATTTTTGCAAGCTCTCCAATTCTAAAGTTTCTTGTTGATTTTTTGTTTGAGGAGGCCTAGCGAGAATTTCTATTTTCTTCTTAGAATACGAAGCTGTTTCAACTTCACTATTCATATTATCTTTTAAGCTTAATATACATTTCTCGATTTGACTAGCCTCCTCAAAGGCTTCTAACCAAGTGTTCTTCTTGGACCTTTTAACCCATATGGCTATGTTATTGTGCAAGGCCTTGGCATAACATGCAACAATTAAACTTTTCGCAGGCATTGAATCTATAGGGATTTTGTTTTTTAAAGTAAGAAATATTTGGTTAAAGCATGTTACTTTTTCTTTAAGGTTCATTTTTAAGCTAGAGAGTTCCATAACCAAGACTTCTGGAGATTTATCATCTCTGAATTTTTCTAGAAAACAAGTTTCAAAATTGTCCCAAGAGATGATGGTCTAGGGTTGTTGAGAGAAATACCATTTGGAGGCATTTCCCTCAAAAGTATAAGAAAATAATCTGCATACTACATCCTCATGTTCAACGCTTTGGAGTCTAATGGCCAACATAAATTTCTTGATATGATCCTTAGCTGATTGATTTGAATCTGAATCAAATTTGGGAAGCCATTTCTTTGGATGATTAGGTAATGGGTGTTGGGGTCCAGGTATATCCACAACATCTTGATCGAGCTAGGGTCTTGCAAGATTATTTTGATTTTCCATGGGAGTTGGTGGTGTCGAAGGATGAGATGGTTCTGATGAAAAAATTCCTTCATCTGAAGACTCTTCTCCTGAAGAGGATGGAGAAGACCCAGGTGGAAATGGTGGAATACTAGATCCTTCAGCTCCAAGGATAGGTGTTTCGGTAGGGTTAGTAGTATTACCACCTAAAGGGTTTTCGAGAAGACCAATGCCTTGAAGTTTTCCTTGAAGGTTTTTGAAGTCAAGGGGTTGATTGAGTTTTCTACCAAGTTGTCTTATACGGGATAAAGAACTATGGGTTCTTATGAGTGACTAGAAGACAATCTCTTGGATGCCAATCCCTTGAGGGAGTGGTGTCATTGGTTCGATAGGAATATCAATGTTATTGTTTGAATTAGTTGTTGTTTCGATTGTAATGTTCGTGTCAGAGTGAATACAAGTTCCGACAAGAGTGCGAGTGTGTGGGGGAGTCTTACGACCTCCACATTCCATCAATTTATTTCAGGCCCTCCTTCTAGTGCCATTTTTTGACCGACATATTTGACACGCTGTCAACTAGAAGGTCAAATCCAAACTGGGGTTGTCTAAATAACCCAATCCGTTTGGAATGAAATGACCCGATGGGTTTAATGGCTCTGTTAGCTAACTAAAGTCCTAAAAATAATAAAAGAAATGAAACTAATCTAAAAAGATATGATACTAGAATATAAGTTTACTAATTACAAGTGTTCAAATGAAACATGAATATGTACAATGATTATAAACAATTTATGTAAAACACATAAGATTTACTTGACATCTTGCAAAACGATTGTTCTTAAAAGTGTTTATGAAGAGATAAAGAAAGCACATACATTTTTCTGTTTTCTTTTAAAGTTCTAAAACTAATGAATGCTAATCAAATATAATTGAAATAAGAATACATCAATAGTCAATATCTAATTGATTTTGTTCTTATTTCATTAATAAATAATTTAACTACATAATAAGTAAACTAACCTGTAACTAAACGACTAAACTGAACTTATCTTCCTGTGCAATTCAAACTCCTGACTGTCCTGCATATGAGGGAAACCTGTAACACAAAAGTGTTAATACTCCCAGAACAAACTCAAAGATGCATTGGAGCGAGAATATAACAATAGAATGATAAGTGTACATATCCAGTGATCTTATGATAATCAACACTTATAAAGAGAGGAAACTCAATTCAAAGAATTAATATAATCCATCATTTAACATCTAAAATAAATCGACGATAATCAAATGGAATATTGATCACAGATGTAAAATGGAATAACAAATTACAGACATCATCAGAATACTTAATAATATGAAATACCATATGATAACCAGACTAAAGCTGCATCAAATGTAGTATCATTTCATAAGATGGAGGTAAAAAACATAATGGGGTAAGCGTCACGCAGGTCTAAAGTCAAATGGTGAGAAACTTCTCCATATCAGTTTCAAAATCATATGTCCATAATGTATCCCAGCCAAATATGTCTTCACTACTAACAATGACCACTATTTAAACTATTTTAGGATTCACAAACTCTTATCATGCAAGATAGAGTGCAATCCCCCCAAAATAGATAGTATTACAAAAATAGTACAACTGTAAACCACTCCTGTAGGAGTTGGTTTGTCAAAATAATAACAAAGTTTTGTCAACATAAAAGGAAGAAAATACTGAATAATAGAGCATATGATCCAAGATGGTTTCTCCATGTAAACAACAACATAATTATCATTTTCATGTAGATAGAAAAATGAAATTGATATTCAGAAAATAATGCTAACTAATATTCAGAAATAGACTGGCTACAGAATCAGAGATTCTGTAGCTAGTCTTATTATTAACAAAGAGAATCAAAACTAAATCTTCCTATTTTGACTTTGATAAAAAAATAAAATAAAATCAATACAAAATCAATTTTACCATTAAAATTTAGACAGTGAAGGATCATACAGTTCCAAATTAATGATGGCATTGAAGTTGGTTGCATTTTTTATGATTATATTACTGGACCTCTTGGGTCTTTTATTTCCCCTTTCTGTGCATGCTTTAAACTCTTGGTTTTCTCATTCAAGTACAGAATTTCGAGCGGCCAGATGTTTTACTTGTGCCTGTAGAAATGGTATGTCCCTGTAATAGAGCTCTACCCAATCCAAACAACTTTCACAATGTTCTGGTGCTGTAGCAGGCTGAGGTGGAAAGTATCCAAAAACAGGTATTTCGTGCTTCCTTGTGGCCTTTTTCAAGTCATGGCTAATGCCAACCAAGCCCTCTTGGCCTTTCAGACATGGAGGTAATCTAGAGACAAATTCATACTGCTCAGCTTGACCAACAGTTTCATTCTTGAGACATTGGTTGTCTGGATATTCATGAGAAAGGAAATCATTGATCACTTCATCCGAATAGTGATCATTGACCTTGATCATAGAGATCAAGCTCAAATGATCCCTTTTTCGATTCCTTAAACTCCTCGATATTAATCGACCAGATCTCTTATTCATAAAATTTAGATATGAGCCTTGTTGTTTCTTACCCTTACAAATTTTCTTGATTGTAGGTTTGTCTCTATGACCCCAATTCGGTACATTAGTAAGAACAGGGGAAACTTGTCCTTTTAATTTGTCCACTGCCTGCTCCAACGATTTTCTGGGTGAAAACATGCATCGTGATTTTTTAACCATGGGAGTTTGCAAAGCAACAAACACATATTCATTAATTTCACAGCCATTAGGTGAATTGAACCCTTGACACTTGGATACAGGATTATCGAAAATGGGGTTCACATTTAGAGGTGAATTCATTGTATTGTCGGGTTGGTTGAAACCATTTTGACTCAGGAAACTTTCCCAAGTGTCCCCGATTTGTGATAGGTGGGATAGCAACAGTATTTTTATAAGCCCGTGATGAAAGAGGCTTGATAGAGAGTTCATGTTATGTCTCTTATAGCGTTTTGACATTTTATATAGGCTCATTAACAAGTAGAATGACATGTTCAGTTTAAACCCTATGAATAACATCAACAGTCAGATGTGGTATAAAAAGACCAAACCATACTGGCCCTCACATGTTATAAACTATTTCAAAATTAAAATAAGTCTGTACCATAAAGGTTTCAGAAGGGCGATAGGAATAACTTTAGGGAAGCATGTAGAATCACGAGAGAACATGAAAAATATCCATGGAACATCCTCAATTTTGGCATTTTTAAACCACTTCTCTCCTTCCTGCGGGAGTCCTATTGCCCGAGATATAAAGTCCTCTGTGACCCCCAATTGCAAATCCCCGATCTTGGCTCTAAACCCATCAAATGTATGTGCAAAGGCCTGCACGACCGCAAGATTGTAACCATCAAATTTCCTAAGGAAGATATCCCAACTGTGAGCCTTCAAATCATCTATGGCATCATCGTGGGAAAGAAGGGATTGACAGCCATTCAGTTTGATTCAAACCATAGGGGCCATGGCCACTGTGAAATAGAAACAATAGATATCACATGAAATAGGCTTTGGCTTCCAATAAGCACGTAGCAGAGAGAGGTCTGTGCAAACCAAAATGACCCGAAACCTATGAAGTTTGGAGACTACCATGCTTGATAAATTAAGTTTATAGATACAGGCAACCGAAGGGCGCGCAGACCTAAGAGCCCTTACACATAATGAATATCAAACCCTCGACTACCATAGAATGCTAATTCGAGTAATGAATGGGTTCATTAATGCACAGGACAACAGGATGAGGTGTAGTCGTGGGTATATCAGACCTGTACCAAGCGATATGAAAGTTGATATGATTGTTGAGAGCATGAAACCCATGACAAATTTTAATCCAGTGTTTTGCGCATTCATACATTTCAAAAATTAAAACCAAACGATCAATCGTAGTAGCGATTAAGTCATGATACCCATAATACATAAAGATTGTGGTAGTGAATTGATCAATGAGTTTATAAAACTTGAATCTTAGTAACATATGGGTTTCCTCAAGGTGTAGTTTCTTTGGTAAAATGAAATAATAAAAACACAAATTGCAGAATAATTACCCAAATGAAGTTTTTAATTTGAATTTCATGCTTGTAGTCATGAAATTCAAACAAAAAAAACAAAAAATAAAATGAAAAACTCATGAGATAAGTTCATCCCAATCATTGCCTCGAAGGTTAGAAACATAAGCGTTTATAAATGTAAGGAGGTGGAAGCTACAAAAATATATAATCTCTTTGTGATGATTTTAATTGTGATAAAAATTGGCAGAATTGGTGGCTGCCAACATGGTTGGGCCTATTCATTGAAACAAACCAGGGATTTCAAGCTGGTGGGCCAGCATCTACTACTTCAGGGACTCGAAGTACTAGACTAAAGATCGGATGTTGGACATGTGGAGAGCCACATTACCAACGTGATTGTCCAGTTGAGAGGGACACAATGATCAAGTCAACATGACACACTACCATTGTGAAGATGGGAAAGGACCATATGATTCTTGACCACGGTCAGTAACTACCAGGTCAAGCACTAGTCCATTGTGCTCAAGGCGTTAGGTACCATCACCAACCAAACTTTTAGTATTTGTTAGATTCCAGTGCTACAAAGATCTCTATTCTAGTACCGCGCTGATGGGATTAGGTAAGGCCATGGGACCAAACAAGTTTAATTTCATCGAATTGGTGTCAGGTGCCAATTGGATGGTTGGAGGAAGGGGTATGAACTTTCGCTTGAACCTAGGGAATAGTGTAATGAAGTCCAACCTATGTCACTAACTTAATATCTTATGACAACATGATAAGTATGAACTAGTTGGATTCACATGGATGATTTTAAGGATGGAAATTTATTTTAAAATGTAAAAACCTCGGCGAATATTACTAATCCTTCATATGTCAACTATAAATGTTTGGCGATATTTTTTTTAAACTATTCAAATTTCTAAGTATTTTATATAGTTTTTATAAAATTTTGGTGATTTTTAGGGTAAAATAATTTTATCCTATATAATTTGAGTGAATCATTTTTAAAATAGCGAATCTCGTTTTTGGAAAAACCATGGAAAATTATCCCTTGAGTGAAATTTAGCCCCTAAAATCATCCCTAAGTTGGAATCACATGAAGCGATGCTCAAACTATGAGGCGAAGCGATTGAGTTGAACCGACGTTGAGGGAAGGAGAAGAGTGATTGTAGGAAGAAAACATGGAGTATCCCTGAGGTTCATCCCTTCCGTATAGCTATAAAGGAGTATGCACAAGGGATGAAAGATATATGCACTCCTAGCCCTAAACAACAAGGGATTGACGAAAGGATTAGAATACATTTTGGTAGTACGAGAGTTTGTGGACGTGTTCCTAAAAGAGTTATCGGGTTTTTTTCCGAAGGAAAGATGGAATTTACGGTCGACTCAAAACCTGGAACCGAACCGATAACAATAACACCTTATCATATGTTGACCCCTCAGTTGTAGGAGTTGAAAATGAAACTGAAGAATTGTTGGACCTAGGAATTATACGTCCAAGTGTGTCACCGCGGGGTGCACCTGTTATTCTCTTACTTAAGAAGGAAGGGTCATAGAAGGCTTTGCATCGACTGTCGTCTTTGAACGAGACAACGATCAGGAACCCGTATCCGTTGCCAAGTATAAACATTTTCTTGATCAATTGAAAGGCACGACAATGTATTAAATATTGACTGGAGATCAGGTTATCACCAATTATGAATTAAGGAGGAGTATATTCCTAATACCGCTTTTAAGATGAGGTTTGGACATTACGAGCTTATTGTTTTACCGTTTGGACTGACAAACGACCTAGGGGTATTCATGAGCTTGATGACTGGGGTGTTCCGCGAATACTTGGACAAGTTTGTTCAAGTATTCATCGACAATATTTGATATATTCTCGGACGATAGAAGAACATGATGAACTTTTGCGCTTGGTACTATAGTGTCTACCAGAGAACAAACTGTCAGTGAAACTGTCGAAATGCTCGTTTTATCAATCGAAGATTCATTACTTAGGGAATGTCATCTTCAACGAAGGTATCTTTGTGGATCCAGTGAAGGTAGAGGATTTATGGAATGGCCTATGCCGACGAATGTCCCAGAATTATGTAGCTTTATGGAATTAGTGGGATATTATCAACGGTTCATCGAGCACTTCACAAATATAGAAAATTCGATTACGGAATTGCAGAAGAAGAAAAAGAAGTTTTTGAGTACCAAGAAATGTGAAGAATAATTTCGAAGGCTCAAGGAGATGTTGATGATAGCGTCGATACTAAAATTACCTAACATGGACAAGGAATTCTTGGTGGGCACTGATGTATCCAAGGAAGGCTTAGGAAAAATATTCATACAAGATGATCGAGTGATTGCTTACACCTCAAGGAAGCTAATAAGGAATGAGGAGACCTACAGGACACATGATTTTGAGTTTTTGTCATGGTGTATTCCCTGAGAGTGTGGAGACACTACTTGATTGGACAAAAAGTTGAACTAAAAATGGACCACTGTGGTTTACAACACATTGTTACACAAAGTGACTTGAACACGCGACAAAAGGCATTGGTTGGAAATGATTAGCAAGTACGATTTCAAGATTTCCTACATAAAGGGAACGATGCACAAAGTGGTTGATGCATTGAGTCGGAGACCATGCATATTGTCGGTGATACCTCTTTAAGAAAAATCTACGTGAAAGTATTCTAACTACAACACAACGATGAATGGCATCAATAGGTTAATGAATTCACCATACAAAACACCTTGTTCCAGTTACAAAAACTTGAGGTATTTATTGTGGACAATGATGGATTAATGAGATATAATAACTGGAATTACTTACCGCCCAATGAAAAATTGAGAGGTTGATCTTAAATGAAGCTCATAGAGTAGTGTACATGGCTCATCTTGGAGTCACAAAGATGAGGGCATACCTTAATCCCTCATTATTTTGGTATGGATGACGATGGACATGGGTATCTACATGGCGATGTGTCTAGGACATCAGTGAGTGAAGGTTGAACGTAGAAATCCGACAGGATTACTAATGCAACACGTTTTCCTGGAATCAAAATGGGAGGTCATTTCGATGGACTTTATTTTTGGGATTGTCGTTAATGGCAAGGAAGCACAACTAGATTTTTCATGATAGTTGGCACTCTGATGAAGAGTGCACACCTTTCTCCCTATGCATACGATGCATCAGGTGCTAGGTATAGCTAGAGTTTATATCAACAAGATATTGAGACTGCCAGATGTACCAAAAGAATCATATCTGATAAGGGAATTGGTGTTTGCAATATGTTATGGACGAGTTTCCCAAGAGACCTTGGGAACACCACTAAACTTTAGTACAACATATCCCTGAGATAGAAAGGTTGAAGAACAAACCAAATTTGGAAGGTTGTGTTGCGTATGTGTGTGTTGGACCAACATAAACATTGGGAATAGTTCTTGTCGCTGGCCAAATTTGCATACCACAACAACCATCAAGGTACCGTTAAGATGGCCCTTTGAGTGTCTTTACGGGCAACCGTGTCAGATGCCATTAAGATGGGATTGAATTGAGGATAGGGTCCTGCAAAGAACAAAAGCGGTCCAAGGATTGGAAGAACAATCGCAAGTGATAAGACATAGGACTAAGGAAGCGTAAGATCAACAAAAAAGTTATACTGATGCACATCGCTTTGATCGCAACTATGAATTTGGCAACCGAGTTTTTATTGCAGGTGAAGCCATACCCGAGTTCAATTCAGTTCGGAAGGGGTTCTCAAACCTCCCTTAGTTTGTGGGGCCCTTTGAAGTTGTGGAAGGGAGGGACCCATGGCCTACCTATTGGCCTTGCGTCATTCTTGGAGGCATATGCATGATATTTTTCTTATATCTATTGCGAATTTATGTTAGTGATCCTACACTTGTGATTGACATGATTTCCATGCAGATGTCAGGTGAGGGGGCGATCACGGAAGACCCAATCCTCTTTTGGACCATCACATTTGATAGCTACAGAGTCAAACAGGCGATCAGGTCAAGGTTGAGTGGGACAATTATAGTCCACACTCGGCTACCTGGCAGGAAGCATATGATATGCATCAACAGTTTCCATTTTGTTTTTATTGCTAGACATTTAGACATTCTGAGATACTTTATTTCCGCACTTGCATTGTTAAGAACCAAACATCAATATAGCATGGAAAAACCTCAGGA
>JASDQU011404894.1:4430-19731 GCA_032191745.1 Picea mariana | reverse complement strand
CCATCATTTAACATCTAAAATAAATCGACGATAATCAAATGGAATATTGATCACAGACGTAAAATGGAATAACAAATTACAGACATCATCAGAATACTTAATAATATGAAATACCATATGATAACCAGACTAAAGATGCATCAAATGGAGTAACATTGCATAAGATGGAGGCAAAAAACATAATGGGGTAAGTGTCACACAGGGCTAAAGCCAAATAGTGAGAAACTTCTCCATATCAGTTTCAAAATCATATGTCCATAATGTATCCCAGCCAAAGATGTCTTCACTACTAACAATGACCACTATTTAAACTAGTTTAGGATTCACAAACTCTTATCATGCAAGATAGACTGCAATCCCCCAAAAATAGATAGTATTACAAAAATAGTACAACTGGAAACCACTCCTGTAGGAGTTGGTTTGTCAAAATAATAACAAAGTTTTGTCAACATAAAAGGAAGAAAATAATGAATAATAGAGCATATGATCCAAGATGGTTTCTCCATGTAAACAACAACATAATTATCATTTTCATGTAGATAGAAAAATGAAATTGATATTCATAAAATAATGCTAACTAATATTCAGAAATAGACTGGCTACAGAATCAGAGATTCTATAGCTAGTCTTATTATTAACAAAGAGAATCAAAACTAAAACTTCCTATTTTGACTTTGATAAAAAAATAAAATAAAATAAATACAAAATCAATTTTACCATTAAAATTTAGACAGTGAAGGATCAGACAGTTCCAAATTAATGATGGCATTGAAGTTGGTTGCATTTTTTATGATTATATTATTGGACCTCTTGGGTCTTTTATTTCCCCTTTCTGTGCATGCTTTAAAGTCTTAGTTTTCTCATTCAAGTACAGAATTCCGAGCGGCCAGATGTTTTACTTGCGTCTTTAGAAATGGTATGCTCTTGTAATAGAGCTCTACCCAATCCAAACAACTTTCACAATGTTCCGGTGCTATAGCAGGCTGAGGTGGAAAGTATCCAACAACGGGTATTTCGTGCTTCCTTGTGGCCTTTTTCAAGTCATGGCTAATGCCAACCAAGCCCTCTTGGCCTTTCAGACATGGAGGTAATCTAGAGACAAATTCATACTGCTCGGCTTGACCAACAGTTTCATTCTTGAGACATGGGTTGTCTGGATATTCATGAGAAAGGAAATCATTGATCTCTTCATCTGAATAGTGATCATTGACCTTGATCATAGAGATCGAGCTCAAATGATCCCTTTTTCGATTCCTTAAACTCCTCAATATTAATCGTCCAGATCTCTTATTCATAAAATTTAGATCTGAGCCTTGTTGTTTCTTACCCTTACAAATTTTCTTGATTGTAGGTTTGTCTCTATGACCCCAATTCGGTACATTAGTAAGAACAAGGAAAACTTGTCCTTTTAATTTGTCCACTACCTGTTCCAACGATTTTTTGGGCAAAAACATGCATCGTGATTTTTTAAACATGGGAGTTTGCAAAGCAACAAACACATATTCATTAATTTCATAGCCATCAGGTGAATTGAACCCTTGACTCTTGGATACAGGATTATCGAAAATGGGGTTCACATTTAGAGGTGAATTCATTGTACTGTCGGGTTGGTTGAAACCACTTTGACTCAGGAAACTTTCCCAAGTGTCCCTGATTTGTGATAGGTGGGATAGCAACAGTATTTTTATAAGCCTGTGATGAAAGAGGCTTGATAGAGAGTTCATGTTATGTGTCTTATAGTGTTTTGACATTTTATATAGGCTCATTAACAAGTAGAATGACATGTTCAGTTTAAACCCTATGAATAACATCGACAGTCAGATGTGGTATGAAAAGACCAAACCATATGGGCCCTCACATGTTATAAATTGTTTCAAAATTAAAATAAGTCTGTGCCATCGAGGTTTCATAAGGGCGATAGGAATAACTTTAGGGAAGCATGTAGAATCACGAGAGACCATGAAAAATCTCCATGGAACATCCTCCATTTTGGCATTTTTAAACCACTTTTCTCCTTCCTACGGGAGTCCTATTGCCCGAGATATAAAGTCCTCTGTGACCTCCAATTTCATATCCCCGATCTTGGCTCTAAACCCATCAAATGTTTGTGCAAAGGCCTGCACGACCGCAAGATTGTAACCATCGAATTTTCTAAGGAAGATATCCCAACTGTCAGCCTTCAAATCATCTATGGCATCATCGTGGGAAAGAAGGGCTTGACAGCCATTCAGTTCGATTCGAACCATAGGGGCCATGGATACTATGAAATAGAAACAATAGATATCACAGGAAATAGGCTTTGGCTTCCAATAAACACGTAGCAGAGAGAGGTCTGTGCAAACCAAAATGACCCGAAACCTATGAAGTTTGGAGACTGCCATGCTTGATAAATTAATTTTATAGATACAGGCAACTGAAGGGGGCGCAGACCTAAGAGCCCTTACACATAATGAATATCAAACCCTCGACTACCGTCGAATACCAATTCGAGTAATGAATGGGTTCATTAATGCACAGGACAACAGGATGAGGTGTAGTCGTGGGTATATCAGACCTGTACCAAGCGATATGAAAGTTGATATGATTGTTGAGAGCATGAAACCCATGACGAATTTTAATCCAGTGTTTTGCGCATTCATACATTTCAAAATTATAACCAAATGATCAATCATAGTACCGATTAAGTCATGATACCCATAATACATAAAGATTGTGGTAGTGAATTGATCAATGAGTTTATAAAACTTGAATCTTAGTAACATATGGGTTTCCTCAAGGTGTAGTTTCTTTGGTAAAATGAAATAATAAAAACACAAATTGCAGAATAATTACCCAAAAGAAGTTTTTTGTTTAAATTTCATGCTTGTAGTCATGAAATTCAAACAAAGAAAACAAAAAATAAAATGAAAAACTCATGGGATAAGTTCATCCCAATCATTGCCTCGAAGGTCAGAAACATAAGCGTTTATAAATGTAAGGAGGTGGAAGCTACAAAAATATATAATCTCTTTGTGATGATTTTAATTGTGATAAAAATCGACAGAATTGGTGGTTGCCAACATGGTTGGGCCTGTTCATTGAAACAAACTAGGGATTTCAAGCTGGTGGGCCAGCATCTACTACTTCGGGGACTCGAAGTACTAGACTGAAGATCGGATGTTGGACATGTGGAGAGCCACATTACCAACATGACTGTCCAGTTGAGAGGGACACAATGATCGAGTCAACATGAAACAATACCATTCTGAAGATGGGAAAGGACCATATGATTCTTGACCATGGTTAGTAACTACCAGGTCAAGCACTAGTCCATTGTGCTCAAGGTGTTAGGTACCATCACCAACCAAACTTTTAGTATTTGTTAGATTCCAGTGCTACAAAGATCTCTATTCTAGTACCGCACTGATGGGATTAGGTAAGGCCATGGGACCAGACAAGTTTAATTTCGTCGAAGTGGTGTCAGGTGCCAACTGGATGGTTGGAGGAAGGGGTATGAACTTTCGCTTCAACCTAGGGAATAGTGTAATGAAGTCCAACCTATGTCACTAACTTAATATCTTATGACAACATGATAAGTATGAACTAGTTAGATTCAGATGGATGATTTTAAGGATGGAAATTTATTTTAAAATGTAAAAACCTTGGCGAATATTACTAATCCTTCATATGTCAACTATAAATGTTTGGCGATATTTTTTTTTAAATATTCAATTTTCTAAGTATTTTATATAGTTTTTATAAAATTTTGGCGATTTTTAGGGTAAAATAATTTTATCCTATATAATTTGAGTGAATCATTTTTAAAATAGCGAATCTCGTTTTTGGAAAAACCATGGAAAATTATCCCTTGAGTGAAATTTAGCCCCTAAAATCATCCCTAAGTTGGAATCGCATGAAGCGATGCTCAAACTATGAGGCGAAGCAGTTGAGTTGAACCGACGTTGAGAGAAGGAGAAGAGTGATTGTAGGAAGAAAACAAGGAGTATCCCTGAGGTTCATCCCTTCCCTACAACTATAAAGGAGTATGCAGAAGGGATGAAAGCTATATGCACTCCTAGCCCTGAACAACAAGGGATTGACGAAAGGATTAGAATACATTTCGGTAGTACGAGAGTTTGTGTACGTGTTCCTAGAAGAGTTATCGGGTTTTTTTCTGAAGGAAAGATGGAATTTACGGTCGACCCAAAACCTGGAACCGAACCGATAACAATAACACCTTATCATATGTTGACCCCTCAGTTGCAGGAGTTGAAAATGAAACTGAAGAATTGTTGGACCTAGAAATTATACGTCCAAGTGTGTCACCGCGGGGTGCATCTGTTATTCTCTTACTTAAGAAGGAAGGGTCATGGAAGGCTTTTCATCGACTTTTGTCTTTGAACGAGACAACGATCAGGAACCCGTATCTGTTGCCAAGTATAGACATTTTCTTGATCAATTGAAAGGCGCGACAATGTATTAAATATTGACTGGAGATCAGGTTATCACCAATTATGAATTAAGGAGGAGTATATTCCTAATACCGCTTTTAAGATGAGGTTTGGACATTACGAGCTTATTGTTTTACCGTTTGGATTGACAAACGACCTAGGGGTATTCATGAGCTTGATGACTGGGGTGTTCCGTGAATACTTGGAAAAGTTTTTTCAAGTATTCATCGACAATATTTGATATATTCTCGGATGATAGAAGAACATGATGAACTTTTGCGCTTGGTACTATAGTGTCTACAAGAAAACAAACTATCTGTGAAATTGTCAAAATGCTCGTTTTATCAATCGAAGATTCATTACTTAGGGAATGTCATCTTCAACGAAGGTATCTTTGTGGATCCAGCGAAGGTAGAGGATATTATGGAATGGCTTGCACCGACGAATGTCCCAGAAGTATGTAGCTTTATGGAATTATTGGGATATTATCAACGGTTCATCGAGCACTTCACGAATATAGAAAATCTGATTACGGAATTGCAGAAGAAGAAAAAGAAGTTTTTGAGTACCAAGAAATGTGCAGAATAATTTTGAAGGCTCAAGGAGATGTTGATGATAGGGTCGATACTAAAATTACCTGACATGGACAAGGAATTCTTGGTGGGCACTGATGTATACAAGGAAGGCTTAGGAAAAATATTCATACAAGACGATCGAGTGATCGCTTACACCTCAAGGAAGCTAAGAAGGAATGAGGAGAACTACACAACACAAGATTTTGAGTTTTTGTCATGGTGTATTCCCTGAGAGTGTGGAGACACTACTTGATTGGACGAAAAGTTGAACTAAAAATGGACCACTGTGGTTTACAACACATTGTTACGCAAAGCAAATTGAACACGCGACAAAAGGCATTGGTCGGAAATGATTAGCAAGTACGATTTTGAGATTTCCTACATAAAGGGAACAATGAACAAAGTGGTTGATGCATTGAGTCGGAGACCATGCATATTGTTGGTGATACCTCTTTAAGAAAAATCTACGTGAAAGTATTATAACTACAACACAACGATGACTGGCATCAATAGGTTAATGAATTCACCGTACAAAACACCTTGTTCCAGTTACAAAAACTTGAGGGATTTATTGTGGACAACAATGGATTAATGAGATATAATAACTGGATTTACTTACCGCCCAATGAAAAATTGAGAGGTTGATCTTAAACGAAGCTCATAGAGTAGTGTACATGGCTCATTTTGGAGTCACAAAGATGAGGGCATACCTTAATCCCTCATTATTTTGGTAGGGATGACGATGGACATGGGTATCTACATGGCGATGTGTCTAGGACATCAGTGAGTGAAGGTTGAACGTAGAAATCTGACAGGATTACTAATGCAACACGTTTTTCTGGAATCAAAATGGGAGGTCATTTCGATGGACTTTATTGTTGGGATTGTTGTTAACGGCAAGGAAACACAACTAGATTTTTCGTGATAGTTGACACTCTGATGAAGAGTGCACACCTTTTTCCCTATGCATACGATACATCAGGTGCTAGGTATAGCTAGAGTTTATATCAACAAGATATTGAGACTTCCAGATGTACCAAAAGAATCATATCCGATAAGGGAATTGGTGTTTGCAAGACGTTATGGATGAGTTTCCCAAGAGACCTTGGGAACACCACTAAACTTTAGTACAACATATCCCTGAGATAGACAGGTTGAAGAACGAACCAAATTTGGAAGGTTGTGTTGCGTATGTGTGTGTTGGACCAACATAAACATTGGGAATAGTTGTTGTCGCTGGACAAGTTTGCATACCACAACAACCATCAAAGTACCATTAAGATGGCCCTTTGAGTGTCTTTACAGGCGACCGTGTCGGATTCCATTAAGACGGGATTGAATTGAGGATAGGGTCCTACAAAGAATAGAAGCGGTCCAAGGATTGGAAGAACAATCGCAAGTGATAAGACATAGGACTAAGGAAGCGTAAGATCAACAATAAAGTTATACTGATGCACATCGCTTTGATCGCAACTATGAATTTGGCAACTGAGTTTTTATTGCGGGTGAAATCGTACCTGAGTTAGATTCAGTTTGGAAGGGGTGCTAAAACCTCCCTTACTTTGTGGGGCCCTTTGAAGTTGTGGAAGGGAGGGACCCATGGCCTACCGATTGGCCTTGCGTCATTCTTGGAAACATATGCATGATATTTTTCTTACATCTATTGTGAATTTATGTTAGTGATCCTACACTTGTGATTGACATGATTTCCATGCAGATGTCAGGCGAGGGGGTGCTCATGGAAGACCCAATCCTCTTTTGGACCATCACATTTGATAGCTACAGAGTCAAACAGTTGATCAGGTCAAGTTTGAGTGGGACAATTATAGTCCACACTCGGCTACCTGGGAGGAAGCATATGATATGCATCAACAGTTTCCATTTTGTTTTTATTGCTAGACATTTAGACATTCTGAGATACTTTATTTCTGCACTTGCATATTGTGAAACTTTAGAATGAAGTTTAAAACAAGAGGGGGTGTATGTAACATCCCTCTCTTGCACACACCTGATTGGAATTATTCTTTGAGGACACTTGCGTGCATTTGATCCGGTTCATTATATGATTAACTGTTTCAATTGTGGATTATGATGATGTTGTGGATTTGATGATATGTTATTTGATTATATTTGTATCGAAAGGTGCTTCTAACTGGTTTCTCATGAGTGTGCAAGACTCTGGATGGATTGAGAATGTCTATGGAATTGATGGGCCTCCTTGGACTCTGGTTCGAGTCAAGGAGTGGACTCTTTATGGTTTGCGTATTTCTATTATTGCATACGTGACATATGACTGGTATATTATGATATTGTTATGGATCATTGACATGTTTGTTGATGGATGGAGGATGACAAAATCTTGCTAATCAGACTCACATTTGGAGTAAAGGGGTCATGCATGAAAACGAAATATATTGAGGGAGAGGTGTGGAAGCAGCCTTGCCACAACCTACTAGCACTCCCTTCGTGGCTCGAACTGTAGGTTAACGATTACCTAGTTCAAGAGATCCACGATATCATGAAGGAATACTGAGACAGTCTTTGACAAAGATTCTAAGGGGTGCACAATAAGGTAGGGTCCTTATTCCTTAGAGGCCCTTAGTCTCCCACAAGGTCTCCTGATGGAGTATTGACTCCAAGGGCGGACTTCCACCAAAATCAGTCAAAAGGCGAGTGGCACTGTTAAGAACCAAATATCAATATAGCATAGAAAAACCTCATAATAAGTACTCAATGCCTTGAAAAAGAGAGAATTTAAGATAATAAGCCTCTTCGAGGGGGAAACATCCTCTTACCCCACATAAATGATCAAGTATAAGATGATTCCAAATGAAAATGTCTCCTTGGTATATATAGGAGACTAGGAGGTATAATTACAACTAATGGAATAAAGTTGACATAAATAAAATAACATTACTAATGTAATATGCCCCAATTAAGGGGTAATGAGCCAATATTAGGGCTTAACATGCCCCTCCCCTTGAGACAAGTGTTGTCCGAAACGCTTGAGTAAATCTGGATGCTTCTGTATAAAAGAATCATCTTCCTAAGTGGAATCTTCAGGCGATAGTTTCCTCCATTTAATGAGATACTTTGAAATGGATCTATTGTTGTGGTGGGAAGTCCCCCTACAGACTAGCAAATAGGGTTATATTATGCATGCAAATATGACCAAAAGAAACCTACTTTCTACCTTCGTCCCCAGACCTAATCCCCATTTCTTTTTAGCAAATACATGGTTAGACCAACATACCTTGTTCCGGATGTTTGATTTCGATCCTTCTTCATGCTTGATCACTTGTTAGTAGCTCTCCTCCCAAGGCTAACTTGCATACAAAACAAGCAACAAACTACACATGCATTTTACCTATAGACTAATGGGTTAGAGATTCAAATATATATTTACTAAACTATGAAGAAATAATATAGTGGGACAGGAAAATCATTTCTTTATTATTAACTTTAATGAATCAACTTACAATGTTGAGACCAGCCACTGCTCCGCGAATCCTGATCCTGGGCTCCTATTCAAATGTCCTCCAACTTCTTTGCTTTGTATCTCTCTTTGCACAAGGATGGCTAAAGGTTTGGGACAATGGGAATGTGCAATTGGGAAGAGTTTCTTTACTTTTATTCTCCTCCTCCAAATAGGACCCCTAACCCTTCTTTTATAGGCTAGAAGAAGCTAGTTATTTGGGAAAACCCTCGGCCATGCATGGTCGGAACATTCAGTTAACTCACCCAAAGCTATGTGTTTCATTGGCAACTTTCCTTTTTTCGTGCTTCTGAAGGTCCACGCGAGCTGTAGTGGGCCAACTAGCATGGACATTGTAGATCCACACGGGCTGTAGTGGGTCAACTAGTGTGGACTTTTAAAAATGGAGTTTTTAGAAGAGTTGTTCAGTAGTGTTTTGGCAAAGAAGGAATTTGAGATGGCTTGATGCCAGGTAAGAATGTATGGTGAAAATTAGGGTTATAACAGATGCCCCCTAATGTGTGAGGTCATAAGATCATCTGATGACCAAAATACATTACCAATCTTTACTGATGTGTCGAACAAGTGAGCCCAAGAACCAGGAATCGGGAGGCACCGTCTGCAAAATAAAAAATGTGTCACCAAGGTGGGCATAACCATGCTCGGGATAGAATAAACGCATGGCTACCAATCAAATACACAGTAGATCCATGTCATATAACTATATAAAGTGTATCTCCGAACAGTACACAGCGGATCTACATCTCGAAATCAAAAATATATTCATGTAGAGTATCCATCTTCATAGAAGATGATAAGGCCTGATGGCTAGAGA
This sequence comes from Picea mariana, assembly GCA_032191745.1. NCBI lineage: Eukaryota > Viridiplantae > Streptophyta > Pinopsida > Pinales > Pinaceae > Picea > Picea mariana. The sequence goes on along the minus strand of JASDQU011404894.1, from coordinate 10,416 downwards.
TGAGGGCTTCAGAGCTCGAGCAACAACTTCAAAATTGTGAAAACTCAGGTAGGAGTGTAATAAGAGTGTATGACTTCACTACCCAGAGGTCTTCGACGACTCGTCGGTCATGGACTAGAGAATCTTGATGATTAGACTGAAGGCTTCATTGATTTTGAACAAAGACTTGATTGGACGTTTAGGATGGTCGGGTATGAGGGCAAGAGACAAATTGTAGAGGGGCTGACTCAGGGTTGGTAGAAACTTCCCTTGGAGAATAGCATGACAAATGATGAGACTTAGGCAGCATGGCATTAATCATAAGTTTACGAAGCAGGAGGCAACGCAAACTCTCCATATGTTTGGAAGAATAACCAAACGAAGGAGCACACAACTCTATGTAGCGAGAACAACTTCCTAAGGTCATATTACATCCCAAAGTTTGACGAACAAATGGATAGATGTGCTTTATCCAAGGGCGACTCATTATGCTGCTAATAAAGAAAATACTTTTCCCTTCCTCTTTTTGGGGTATATTTGATTTTTTTTGTCTTTTTCAATAATTTTGGAAAAAAGAATAAAGGAATTTTATGTTACAATGGAGGAACGAGTGTTACAAACATACAAGCTCAAGGCGCAAGGACAAGACTGATGTTCATAATAATGATACTCGAGAAAAATCCTCCGGGGGCCAAGGGTGTTAAGACGCAGAAGCAAAGTGCTACAAGGCTGGCGTATAAGGTATGCAAACGTGGTTAAAAAAAAACACAATGGTAGCATCCTTTGATGTAAGTTTAACGAGCCTAGAGAAGGTAAACTCAGTGGTTTTTCATATTTAGAGAGTCTGAAAAAAACATAAAAGGAGACTCCATTGGGGTACCTTTTTCGAAGATAGTCTAGTCGGTTCGAAAAAGGGGTAAACTAGCACCGACAAGATGTCTATTCAAAACCATTTTAAAGAGTGTGATAAGGACAAGATCACTCGGCCATTTTTTCATTTTTAAGGAGTCTGAAAAAAGCATAAATATGGACTTCGTCAGGAATGTTCTTCTGGACCATTTTAACGAGTGTGAAAGAATAAGGTCACTCGAAAATCTTTTCAACTTTAGGGAGTCTGAAAAGAGCTTAACTATGGACTCCATGGGGGTTCCTTTTTCATAAGTTTAGTCCCTCAGGCCCGAAAAAGGGGTAAAATTATACCTGAGAGTTCTCTTCTAAAGAACTGAAGTTCCATAGAGTATACCTTTGTTCGTACAGTTGACCGTCCAGACCAAAAAAGGGGTAAACTACCGCTGGATAGACATGAATTCAAATTTCAGTTTAACGAGCATGAAAGGCCACAAGATCGCTCGACAATCTTTTCATGTTTAGAGGGTCTGAAAAGGGCTTAAAAGAAGACCCATTATATCTTTTGGGAGTCCTGAGGTTGAGGTCAAGAGTGAAAAGGAATCATGCAAATGAGGCTCAAACTCGTAATTGGGAAAAACTACAAGAACTCCTGAGCCTACAATGATTAGAGACAACATGGATACCATAATGCAACTAGGATCTACTTAGGGCATCCATGTTTCGGTAAGCTCTACCACCAAGTCGCGACACTTCTAAAGCAGCTATGATGATTCTGTGTCACAACCTGATGGGATCAATTATATGGAAAAGGAAAAATACGAGATACAAAAGTTAGGATAGAAACCTAACCTATATGCTCAAGTTGATCCTCGGAAAAATAAAAAAATAAAAAAATCACGAGCCATAAAAAATTACTCAAAAATCCAAAAAAAACGGTCTCGATACCCGATCATATCCCTCCCATGCGACTCCTGAATCACTCTAAATGGTTTTTGGTTTAAAGAAAATGATAAGGGAGGCCAAAAAAGTGACAAAAAGAGGCCAAAAAGTCTATAAATAGAAGCTGGCAGCTCATTATCACCATTGCTGATTTGGAAATTGACTCTGAAGCCAAAAGTCCCCCTTTGATAAAAGTGGTGATTCCGAGAGCTACAGTGGACGAAACGAACTTTTTTCTAGACCAAGTAAGTAAAAAATCTCTTAACTTGCATTTTAAGTCTTTATTTTTGCATTGGGTTTCATTTTTTAGGGGGGCGTCGACCTTTAAAAGGTCGGCCCTAGGTCCATGTGGGCTCTCTCAAGACAGGCCACGTGTACATTCGGGTAGAGTAAACTTTGCACATGTGTACATGCGACTATCACTATTACAGCCCGCATGGACCCCCTTATTGAATGAAAAAGGCTTAAAGAATAAGGGTTAACCCTCCTGAACCTTGGTGTTTTGTAGGATGTATGTCCACTGGAGAGAAAGAGAGCATGAAGAGGTTAGTGAGTTGGTCGGGGAAGACCCCAATGCTGTGGCTACTTTGATGCAATGTGGGTTACTCAAGTTTTTCCTATGTCCTTGTATGCAGGCACAACCTAGGCTACTGAATGCCTTGGTTGACTACTGGCATCCCGATGCAGAGGCATTCATGTTAGAGGGGAAGTCACAGGTGCCCACAACTGAGGACATTTATTTATTGACTGGCCTCTCCCGGAGAGGGGAACCAATCAATTTTAGGACTTTTCTTTCGGGGCCGCATAACATAGCGAAATTGATAGGTCTATACTATGTGGATGATACAGACCACTCGAGCTCATAGGTTCCTATAATAAATATCATCTACTTATCACTACAAGCGATAGTGTTTCTTATTGGGCGAATCACTGGTTCTACGGCTCTACATCAGGTGTCCCGTGCATAGATGAACTGTGCAGTCTAGTGCTTAAATGCACAATTTTTTGATTGGAGTACCACATTGCTTGAGTGTATGAAGAGGCAGTTGACAAATTGTCGTTTGTGGACACAGAGGAACTTTGGGTTCGGGACCATTTTGTGCTCGTTCTTTTTTGAGAGAGTACTGAGTTTTAGTCCTCGAGTAGTGGTATGAGGACATCAGGCCTCTCTTCCTGCTATGTGTAGATGGGTAGTATTACTGCCACGACAGGGTGGCGGAAGGACCAATGAGTCCTTCGACGATGACTTCTTCACGTGATTTTTGCAACAGATCCCGGTTATAGAGGATTACCCCTATGCCGGGATTGATTTCTCAAGAGACTCTGAGATACCAGTACCTCCTAGTGAGGAGCGAGGGGAGATGGGTAAGTCTCCATCTTTGTATTTTTTTTTTGTTAAACATATGTAATTTTTATGTTGTTTTTGTTATATATATCATTTTTTTTTTGTTATACCAGAGTATTTGACGGATATGTGTTCGTTGTGTGCAGATGTGGGACCAGTGCGACCCGCTGACTATGCGAGGAACAGGTGTCATCCTTGGCTAGGGGCCACACCTGCCACCATAGGGGGACCAGCAGTAGTAGGAGATCTTCCAGCCGGGGAGGCTGAGAGGGTATTGAGACGAGTCGAGTGGAACTTTAATGAGCTCACTCACACAGTCCCGATGGCAGAGATTGAGGACCTTCCACCATCTATGTAGCCTCATGTAATGGGGGCACCACGGATGTGGGTCTGGTTGTTTCGGCATTTAGCCAACACTGTGGATCAGTATAACAGGGCCCACAGGCCCTAACTTTAGCTAGACATTTTTACATGCCACGAGCACTAGTTGTATATATTTTTTGAGGGCATAAGCCCCATGACTCATTATTGGTCATATTTTTGAGGCGCTTGCATCCATCTATGTACTTTGGTTACTTTATGATATTATATATGGCTTTTATGTTTTTTGTGTCTTATGGATAATGTGTGCAAAAAATGTATTTACATGTTTATGTGAATGTTCTTTCATATGTGTGTAAGATGCCAATCTAAAATTTGATTAGCTAGAGTATCTGTAACTTGATTTAATCTACTAGGAACATGAAAATATGTAATATAATCAAAATTTCATTCTAAGAGACGTACCCTAAGAAATCATTGATGTAAAGTTGGATCATGAACCCGATATACTCTGTTTAACTGAGACACAACTAGTTGAGCATTGAGATAGACCCAGTGTTCGCACCCAATTCGTCACCTGGTGAGCAAATCGAGGGTGCTTGCATGCCCTGATGGGTCTTGCAGGGCATGACAGCTATGGAAGGAAAGGGTTAGAGGAAACAAAACAAACTACAAGCTAATATCAACTGAAAACAAATTAAAACTGTGAAAAGCGAATAAAGAAACAATAAACACAAAAAAGACACCGATATCACCAATGGTTTTGAGCTAGTCAATTGATGAAACCAGAGCACAATGAAGGAAGAGAACAATGGTTCCTTCTTCCCCCAACGGAAGGCTCTTGAGGCCCTCACACAGTTTGCTTTCCTTACAATGAGAAGAACTGAGTATGGCAGTGAAAGAACTCCCAGTGATGTTGCGGATGTGTTATCGTTAAAGAATGAGTCCTTAACAATCTGAGCAGCATAACAATGCTTGAAATTCCTTGCAAAAACAATGTATCTTCACGGCTTTTTATAGCAGATCCTCGGGCAATTATGTAACCTCTTCAAAGTGTGAACAGGGGCCCTTTTAGGGTTTCCTTAGGTCATTAACCCGTCGACTCTGTGGATTCGGCTCGGATTTGGGAGTCAAATCAGATTGGGAGCCGGTCCGTGGGTGGTTGAGAGGCCGACCTATTCAATAAATGCGTCGTTTCAACAGGTGCGCGGGTTTTTATGCTGACAGACGCACATCGAGCGTGCATGCGTGCATAGCACGTTCTTATACTGCACATGTGTGCGCGCACCATACTAATGTAAAGCGCCCTTCAATTTTTGGTTACTTTGTATAGTTTTTGACCCTTCTAGAATGATGCAAAATTAATTCAGTGCCATGAATGACTTCATTGCTGTTTTGATGATGCGGAGTTCTTGTCTCCATGTGCAGACGAAATTTCGGTGATAACAGATGCCCCCTGATGGATGAGGTTAGGAGCATACGTATAGCTGAAATCCATCAATGTTTCTTCTACTGAGAATGTTTTTGTAAGGGAAAGCAATAGTGGGACCGTTCAAAGCGATCCGTTGGAGAAAAAAGGAACTGGTATCTCGACCTTCTGAGAGACGTGCAGAAAAATATACAACTGTGTACAAACGAGGCGGGCATGCCCCATGCTCATGTGATGTAACTCTGAAAAAAAAATGATGGAAGTGTTGGTGTAGACAACTACAGAGCCCTCGGGGGCGGTAATGATAAAGGCAGAAGACAATTTTGCAACAGAACATACTCTGAATAACAGGCAATGATCGCTGTAATAAGCAGTGATGATGATGTGGGCATTGATGGCCCTACCAAGTTCAGAGGTCTTCGGCAAATGACAAAAATAACTGCAATAGTCGCAAAGTAAGACCCACCATAACATGAGAGAGTGTTGGCGTCGAATGTTATGGGGGCCAATGACAGTAGGGAGCAATGGTGTTTCACCCTGTTCCGTCCGAGATCTCTCATTAAAATAGAGAATGAGAATCAAGATACTGTCGCCCTTCTGGAAAAGTGTGCTGATGTCGACAAAGGGGAAACGCGACTCCGAGAAGCAAAGGGCTCCGTGGAATCTACTGAGATGAGGAAGTGGCAGAAGTAGATGGACGAAGTCAAGAAGTGGGAAGACTCAAGACTGCCCTTGGCTGGAGGATGTATGAGAGAAATAGTGGCCGCAACCATATAACAAGGTCGAGTGTCAGGGGGACGACAAGACCGGTGATAAGTTGTGCCAGAGGCAGGACAAGGTGAACAAATTCAGAGGGTAGAGGTAACTGACCTGTGGAGTACTCTGAAGATATGGAGGATGTCGGCAAGGGTAAATGATAAGTAATGCTCCAACCAAGGGTGACATGGGTTGCGTGTGGCCGAAATAAAGCAAGTCGCCAACGGTGACGACAAAAAATGTAATGACTGAAAATAAAGGTGTTTGTACAATAAATAATAAATAATTTTGGGGAAAAATGTACAAATACAGAAACGGGTGCCCCAGTGTGAAATGCGTGCCCCAGGGAGGGCAGAATTGTATTGAGA
>JASDQU011404893.1:30984-40995 GCA_032191745.1 Picea mariana | reverse complement strand
TGACACAACTTTTATTATACTAATTCACGACTTGCAACACTCAATGTGATATACTCTACTTCTGTTATATTTATTACTATATAATTTTGCTTCCTGCTAAACTAGGATAACATAACTAATCCTAAGTTGAAGCAACACCCCGAGGTGCCCTTTCTATCCAATGCACTCCCTGTCAAATCGAAATTAGTATATCTCTGCAACCTCAATTCACCACCTAAGTCATATCTCATACCATATCCAACTATACCATGGAGGTACCTCAACACATGCTTTGTTGCAACCCAATGGAAGTGCCTTGTTTCAACCATGAACTAGCTCAGGGTGTTCACTGCAAAGGAAATATCCGGCTTGGTGTTAACCAAGTACATCAAGGATCCACTTAGATTCCTATACATAGTGGAATCCACCAGATATCTATCCGAAGCGGAATCACTCAGCTTCTTCAAATTTGTCATCATAGGTGTAGTCATGGATTTGCAGTCCATCATACCAAATCTGCTCAATATCTCAACTGTGTACTTCCCTTTTCCTAGGAATATCTCACCTAGTTTTGGACACACCTCCAATCCCAAGAAATAATTCATTAATCAAATATCCTTCATCTCAAATGTGGAGGCCAACTCCCTCTTGCACTGATATATGAGTTGGTCTTCTCCCATAAGGAACACACCATCAACATATAACACCAAGATCAAAGGATCACCATCAAAAACCTTATAGTAAAGGTTGGGATCTTCTTCACTCTTGGTTAAGAAACATTTCATCAAGTATTGATAAATCATGGAGTACCATGACATGGGTGCCTTCTTGATTCCATACAAGGCCTTCTTCATCCTTCAAACATGAGTCTCTCTCCCATGTACCTAAAATCCCTAAGGTTGTTTTATGTACATTTCCTCCTCAATCACACCATTGAGGAATGTAGTCTTTACATCCATATGGTGTAATCTCCAATCCACGACTATTGCAATGGAAATAATGGTCCTAATAGAAGTGTACATGGCGACTGGAGCAAACGTCTCAACATATTCCACTACCTCTTTCTGGGATAAACCTCTTGCCACGAACCTTGCTTTGTACTTTTTGATGATTTCATTTATTGCATGCTTGATCTTGTAGATCCATTTGGAATTCACCACTGACTTCCCCTCAGGTCTCGAAAAAATCTCCCACACATCATTATCCATCATGGATTTATATTCCTCCAACATGGCATCTCTCCAAACTTGTTGGAATGCCACCTCCTAATAATAGGAAGGTTCAGAATCAATGATGTGACTCATCAATTCCATATAACTCGAGAATTTATAAGGTTGTCTATGTTTCCTTAAAGTACCACAGGGAGTTGCATGCCTCTCTTCATCCTGCAATGTATCACAAAGCCATACTAGTCTCTTCTTGGTCTCTGGAACAACGACTCTAGTCGATTCCATTGGTTCAGTTGGGTCTATTGAATTCTCCTGATAGTCTGAAGGATGATCAACTAGAAAAGAGGGACATAAAACCACATCCTTCGGAGCCTTATGCTCCTCACTATCAATCTCCATGTGAGACTATTTGTACCTCTTGAAGGTTGTGTCTTCGTCAAAGGTGACATCCTGACTGACCTCTACTTAGAATTGTTTTGGAATGTAGATTCTGTAAGAATTTGATGTCTCATTGTATCCAACAAACGTCCCCTTCTTCCCAGAAGGCTCCAACTTCATCCTTTTCTCCTTGGGCACATGAATGTATATTAGACAACTAAAGATCCTCAAGTGACTAACCTTTGGTTTCACACTTGTGAAATCATCCTCAGGAGTCTTTTCCCCCAAAATCCAGTGAAGACTCTTGTTATGGACGTACATTGTTGTACCAGATGCCTCTCCCCATAAGAACATGGGTAAATCTTGATCATGAATCGTGACTTTGGAAGCCTCTACAATGGACATATTCTTACTCTCTGTAACCTCATTCTATTGTGGGTTGTAAGGAACAATAAACTCCCTCTTGATCCTTTCCTCCTTGAATAAATCAAAGAATTCCCTGGAAGTGTACTCTCCTCCATTATCTAACCTCAACACCTTGATCTTCTTCCCTGTCAGGTTCTCTACCTAAGCCCTGAACTCCTGGAATTTTTTTAAGACCTCATCCTTGGTGTTCATGAAGAATATCCATGTCTTCAAAGAGAAATCATCAATGAATATCACATAGTACAGGAATCCATCCAAAGATGCAATTGTCATAGGTTTGTATACATCTAAATGTACTAGATCCAAGATCCCCTTGGACCTACTGTCACTTCTTGGAAAATATCCCTTGGAATTATTTCCAAGTGGACATCCCCTGCAAATTCCATCATGCTCTACTTGAAGCTCTGAAATTGTTGTTATCGTCCTTTTCAATGCTGGTAAATCCTTGTAATGTAAGTGTCTAAATCTCCGATGCCATAGCTCACACAAACTAATGTTTTCATGTACTAACGCATGGACTAGCCTGGACTAGTCATCCCAATAATTTGTATAGACCTCCCTATTGAACACCAATCACTACTGTGAAGTATATTCTCTATCCCTTAGGCCATACAAGAACTTGTCCATTCACGAATGCAACTCTATAGCCTTTATCCTCCAATGTTGAGGTAAAAAGCAGGTTCTTTTTCATCCCTGGTACATACAACACATATTTTATATGAATAGTATCTTTGAACTCTAGTTGGAATGAAGTTTTCCCAACTCCTCTCACTTCATACTTTATGTTATCGCCAAGTTCTACTCACAATGTTGACTCCCTCTCAGCAAAATCAGAGGGGAAATTATGAGAACATGTCATGTTCCTAGAAGAACCATTGTCCACTAACCAAATATCACTGCCATTTTCAATAGTACCTGAAAGAGCAGAGACAAATAAGTACTCTTTCTGAAGTTCATCTATAATCTCATCAAGTTTAGATTCCTTTGTCTTATTCTGGGGTGGATTCTCATCAATATCGGTCTTTGTTGCATGTTTCTTTCCCTTCATTTTCTTCCGAGGACATTGAGAAGCATAGTGACCAAATTCATGACAATTGAAGCACTTTGAATTTTTGAAAGATCCTTCTTCTTTTGTTCTTTAACTAGGGTTGATACTCCCTATATATTTTTCTTTCCTTCATCCTAGGTTTTATGCAAGCTATTTTTGGAAAATGTTCTAGCCTCCTCTTGGACACAATCAGTTCATATCTGATCAAACTTGGGAAACTCCTCTTGTCCAAAAATTCTCTAAATAAATGGTTCCCATGAAGAAGGCAATTCATTAAGAGTCATTGTAACAAGTTATGCATCATAAATGGTGTCTCCAATGGTCTTAAGTTGATTACTCAACCAGGAGACTTTCATACAATAAGTGGCAATTGAATCTGATTTGGTCATCATGATACAATGAAGTTGATTTCTCAAAGCTAAATTCCTGCTAGTGTTCTTTCTCTTGAACAATCCCACCAAGGCATTAAACATTGCTTTGGTAGTTTTAAACTCAGCAATGTGTGGAATCAAATGATCCCTTACGGAATCTATCAATATTCTCTTAGCCTTTGCTTCATTCTTCTTGTGTCTGGATTTCTCTTCTGCACTTTCTAGTTCTGAGACATTTTTTTATATAATTTTGAATCTCATTTTCATCCAGGATAAAGAGTATCTTGGTCTTCTGGGATTTTAAATTTGTAACACCATCCAACTTGCCTTCTCCTATGAGACTGGACACCGTCTTGTAGGGAAACAGAGAGTGAAAAAAACAGTTGGTCACACTATGTAGTGCAATCCTTAAGGTGGTCACGCCCTGTAATTAGGAAAATTGCAACCAAATGGAATGTGGTCTCTCTGTGTGCATAGGTCACTCGTGACCATGGTCGTACAATTGAAAAAAATAAAATAACTAAAGTAAATCTATCAAATATGGAACTAAAATCTTTTAACTAGCTTCAAAAAAGACTTATACTTCCTCTAGCACTGAAATATTTTAACTAGATCTGATACCATGTTATTTATATATTCATACATTATATTATAAATATATTATTTATATATTATATTTATGTTGATGATTGTTTCCTCACATGCACTTCTAATTAATATAGATCACTCCATCCTGGAGTAGGCAATGTGAGAGAACCTATATTATATCTACTCCCCGTTAGGAGAAAGACTATGCCTATGCCATTCACCACTAGAAAATCTTCGTGAGTAAATGATTCATTTCGCTTGGTCAAATCAACATGATCAATCTAGGAGAATGTTTGCCTAATGTTGCTAACTAGATACATCAACACTATAGTGGATCGTTCGTTACTTTATATTCTTGTTTTTTTTTTACCTTTCTTTTTGTCAACTTGTTCATGATCCTTTTTATTCTTTCATGGGAACCCTTCTTCAAGTTTCCTCTTGTTTATTGTTTTTTTCTCTAACTTACGGACTACCTCCTTTCTTATGAAGTCTAACTTTTCTTATATTTGTTCGATTTTTTTCTTACTCATTAGTGGTGGCCTTGTCTACTTGGCCTCATCTTTGAGTGCCTCTTTCTTTTCCCTTTCATTTCTCATCTACTTCCTTCTCTAACTCCTCGTCCCTCTGTTTTTAGAACCTCCAATTCAATCAGGGTCATCAGGTTTTTTATAGCTTTCATTTTTCCCCACTTTCCTACTACCTCATTGGACATATCAAAGTTAAACCCTTCTTCATTGTTCTCTTGATTCCTTCCACTTGTGATGTTTGGATTTATTCACAATAAATTTCTATAATTTTCTTCACTAGCCCTTGATTTCCTAGTTATTGTACTCTTCTAAATTCATCTTCCCAATATTGATGTCTTTTTCCAGTCAAATTTTCTCTTCATGTACTTATTTGTCAATCTATCCATGGCATTATAAAATTCCATATTTAACAAGATGAAATTGAGTTCAAGTTGATAGGATTCTATGGACATATGTTCTATCACCTCTTCGGAAAATACTTCTCCTCCCCACAATTGTGGTGGTTTCCAGGGTGAACCTTTGTGTTTCATATTTGAGAAAAAAAAAATATTATTCATGACCTACTTGCATTGTTCTCTAAGTGATGTCTCACTTCTCACATATCTTGGCAAGGCTATTGGTTGGTCATGGAATCCCCCGTTAGAGAAATTTTGAGGTCAAAAATGGGCCTAAAAAATGTGCTATCAACATCAACTTTGAAAGGACCAATAGGATTCAAGATGATGATTTAAACCATAAAGGCAAATTGTTTCGGAGGGAAAGAAATAAAACTACTTTTTTACTGTATTTTCAACTTATATCCTCATATGTTTACTTAAATTTCAAATGTTGGCACTTGTTGGATGTAGAATTATATTTTATGCATCCAATGAGTACCCACTATGCATACTTTTGGTAAACCCATAGTGAGATAAACTGGGAAAAAATGAAAAATTGTGTTTCTAATGTGAAATGAAATCCATCATCCAACGAGTACCCACTATGCATGTTTTTGATAGACCCGCAATGAGATAAACTGGAAATACATGAAAAAAGTGTGTTCCACATGAAACCCACATTTTTCATGCATTTCCAATTTATCTCATTGTGGGTCTATCAAAAGTATGCATAGTGGGTACTTGTTGGATGGTGAGTGCCTAAAATTAAATTTTAAGTAAACTCATAAGAAGATAAGTCAAAATTACAATAAAACAAATTAGTTCTTTTTTATTTCCTTTTGAAAAATAATCTCTTATTCTAGTATTTTCATTAGGAGTCCCATTTTAGACCTCAAAATTTCTCTAATGAAACCCTAATGTATGGGTATTTCACCATCTCAAACTCGTCACTAATTGCTTGTATCCTTCACTGGCCCCTTGTCTCAAATCTAAAAGTTGTGTCATCAAATTTTCCTTCCATAATTGAATAACAACTTAGAACACCATCATCTACATCTCTATAAAACCAAGAGAGTTTGTTTTCCCAGATCCTTGTGTAATGGTATGGGATTAGAATATGATCATTTCTTGAGTTTTTCTTCACCTTCAGGGGTGGAATTAATGTTTCTACTAGAAAAAATAAATAATTGTCCATGTAAAAATTAGACTGTGTGTCATCCTTTACCTTTATGAGTTGGTGGTGAAATTCATCCTTGATGATCCACACCCATTCAATTTGTTTTCCTCCTTCAATGATTCTATACAACAAATATATCATATCTCTTAGCTAAAAGTTCTTCTTAGCAAAACATTATACTAAGTAGTTGAACCTATATCTTGTGGTGTTAAAACCTTAGTTCATCGATGGTATAGATTGACTTGTTTTCCTTTGTGTATGTGCAAACCTCCAATTTTTCTTGGAGCCAAATTGGATACATTTTGGCCCTTTCTTTGAACATTTCTTATTCCATAGTTATGTGCCCTACGATATATTAAAAACTTTCCTTGCTATATCTATTGATATGGGAATTATGGTGTGTGTATTAACTTCCTAAATCATATTTTATTTGGGTCATGTGCTTTGACTATTGAATATACTATGTGGAGTATCAAAACTACTCTAGGAACATATCCTACATGATATAATTTAGACAAAAGCATGGGTTATACATATTGTTGGAAAATTGGTTGTCATTGATGTCAACCTTAGAAGAAGTCTAGAAGCCTATACAAGTGATGGGTGTACTTGAATAAGTCTCCAAACTGGTCCCCTTATGGCACAACTTTAAGCATGGCCCTCATGGGAAGACACTTTGAAGAAATCTACAAGAAGCCCTGGAAATATGGTTAAGTAGTTAAGAAGCCCCAGAGGTGTTGTAATGAAGCCCGAAGTTGATTAAGAAAAGGAATATGAAGGAAAATACAAATACATGCAAAACTCTCATAGATGGATAGTCATTTTCATTTCGTTTCCAATGTTAGGTGATACCCCACGTGGTTCCTTACAGTTGAGAAGTTATGCCCTATTAAAGATGAAGTCCTAAAGTATGGTCAAGAATCCATGGATCTAAGGTCAAATAAGTTACAAATTAGCCCTAAAATTAATTAAAGGAGAAAATTTGTTGCAAAAAATAAGTTACGGATCAGCTCAAAGATCAAGAAAAGAAGTTACTTGGAACGGTATAAATTCACATCAAAAACCTCTCAATTAATATTGAAGCAAGTTTGTGGAATGGAGCTAGCATAAGTGGGTTTGCACTTGTGCTAGGAGGATTGGTGATCTCAACAAAGTAAATCTTTCCTAGGAGAAAGTTCAAAGGAGTTCGAGGATATTAAAGTGTACGGAGGTGACTGTACCATTTTTCTAAGGTTATACACGGTTTGCATAAGGGTGAAGCATGTATATATGCGGGTTGCATATGGAGGAATCATGTATAGGGTATACGTGGATTGTAGTGAAGCAAAGCACGAGTGTCTACAAGTTGATAGTGGATGAATCGCGTATATGTGCTAAAGTTTTGAGGAAGGTATTAGTCTTGATGTTGAAGATGAGGAACGTTTGATATCTCATGCACCAAGTTGTTCACGTGTTGAAAGGTATGTTATTCTATATATTTTGAGGCTTGTATCTTGGAGGTTATGCCATATGCTTCAGGCATATCTTGGAGGTATCGGAACATGGTTGAGGTACATCTTGAATATCTTTAAGGTACATTTTGGTTATTTCTTTGAGGAATGGTATATTATTTGAGGCACATCTTGGATGTCTTGGCACGTGGTTTGATGCATATCATGGTGTTTTTGAGCACATGATTTTGGAGGATATTCTTGGAGATATTAGCATGAATTTTATGTGGTTGTATCAGTTTGGATGATGATGATATATCTATATTAGTGACATCAGCAATGATAGGTTGATTCTCTTATTTATATTCAAGGTAGGAAGAAAGGGACAAGGAAAGGGAATTGTAGCTTCCTTCAGGTTGGTGCATGTAAACTAGGGGGTTGGAGCCTCCATCTCGTTGGAGCTAGAGAATATAAAGAGTTGTAGCTTCCTTCATGTTGGAGCCTGTGATTCAAGGGGTTGGTGCCTCCTTCCAGTTGGTGCTGGAGAATTTTGGAAGTTGGTGCTTCCTACGAATGTAATCTTCTGATATATAAAAAAACCTTATGTGGTTTTCTCCCATTTGGGTTTCCACGTAAAATTATTGTGTATTGTGTATTTGCGGTTATATGTTTATGGTATATTGAATGCAATCATAAGTGATAAATTGGTGATATATTAAATTCTTACATATTCTTATTAAAAGTGATAAAAAGTGTTCAACGCTGATTCACCCCCCTCTCAGTATTAATGAATAATCCAACAGATATTTCCTACACTTTACTTCCATTATACCTCCAAGCAATTTTTCAATTTTTCATATAGGATCTGGTTATCTATGTCTAAAATTTCCATTTTAGTTAGTGTGTTCTTCCTGGACTTTTTTGCCTTTCCTTATTATCTTTCATATTTTGTCAGTTGCAATGATGAAAGAATCAACCTTTTCACTTCATTATATTTTTTTCGGCTCACTTATATTCATGGTATTCCATCACTCATATATGTTTATAAATTATTATTATTGAAACAAGGAGATAAATTTACTCTCATAAATTATATATTGTTTTTATTTATATGTTTAACTTATTAAAACAAGGAAATGATATTTTTTCCTAATGTAGGTTTATCTCTATATGTTTTATAGACCTATCATTTGATTAGGCTAGCCTTCATCGTGATTTCTTCGCTATCCCATCGAGATGAGTTTCGGTTCTTTAGTATGTTCTTCAATGACTCTTTTTTTAATGATGTTTCTAGTGACTAGAGGTAATCATCGGGTCATCTTCTATCGAGGTCTTGGGCCTTTTCGTGTCCTCATTTTCTGCAATAGTTCTTCTATGTTGATCCTTAATGTCTTGAGTGGGCCTTGTATGTTCCATGTCCTCACCCGTCGACCTTTGATTTTTTCTTTAATAAATACTTAGATCTTGCCAAATCTTCCAATTGACTATTTGGATGCCATATATGTTTCTCATGTAATTATTCAATCATCTAGTCATCACCACCGCTCCATGTTAGATTAATTGGTCATATCATAGCATAATAAAGTGATTTTACCTAAGCCAATGATAGTTAGTGTAATTATGATATGAATAAAAGCATCTTATTGGAAAAATTATTCACGTCATGCATGTAGATTGTACTGTCAATTTTTTATGATGACATTATGTTTCCTTTTCCACCTTAAAAAGGGTCCAAATTGTATGGCATATGCTCTCTATCCTACTATACACTATTCTCTATCTAATACATCTAATTATTTGAATGGATGACTTCCTTGATTAGTTTATAGGGTGCCCATAAATGAAAAATCCTCATTTCTTGGAACCGAGTGGATTTGATGAATTCCCCCTTCTTCCTAATCCTTATATTTATCTTTTGGTGGAATCTAATTTGGTATTTTATTGGGATTTAGTGTCAAATGTGTGGCTCGATGCTCCTTCATTTTTGGCTTCTTCTAATTTTTGGGCCCTCACGGATGGTCGTGTTCTTATTTTCAATGATGGGACACATGTTGGTCATGCAGGGCCTTTCTTCACATCCAACTTCCTTGTTACTCTTCCCACAATGAGCTTGTTTTTCTCCCTAGAGGAGAAAGTAGACCTTCTACTTCAAGAGGTTTCAATTATATGACCATTAGAGTAAATTTGGGGTGTAAATTGGGCTTCATAAGGAAAATATGCATCAATGAGTTGGAATTCAAAGACCAATAGAGCTTCAAGAAATTGGGTCAATGATAATCATTGAGTTGGATATATAGAGGTCAAAGATAATTATGTGTCATATTTTTGTTTGGTAATATTTAACTAGAGATAAACATTGCTTTGGTTAAGATATTGGTAATATCATCTCAGGATATGATAAATATTCTTCAAATACAAAATACAAAATATTTTATATTATCACTACTTCAAGTCCTTAAAAAATAAATCTCACATTAATTAATATCATTCACCTTAAGTTATCCACTGTAAGAACTTGTGTGTGTGTGTGTGTGTGTGTGT
>JASDQU011404893.1:5395-21811 GCA_032191745.1 Picea mariana | reverse complement strand
ATATATATATATCAATTAGGTTTAGCCTGAGTGGTTTGAGTTGAGGGGTGTTTTCCCCCCACCCAGGTTCAATTCCCACACTTAAATTTTCTCTAAGATCCTTAGGAATCCCCTTGTGGTATCATGGATAGGCACAACGGTGGCTAGATAACAAATATAACTAGTTCATCGGAGCCTACGGTTGGGTGGAAAAGTGCTCACTCATAGTCAGTTGGCATGGCTTACCGATTTGTAAAGATAAGTGTTCACTATTCTCTATTCAATTGAATGTATTAAATGGATTATGAATGTTTATGCATTCCTTAGTTTATATAGATTGATGGACAAAATGAATGATTATGTGACTCTGTAAAAAAAATTGCATGTTAAGTTCAATGCCATATGGTTTATTTTATATTGAGTGTGTGCATGGGTAACCTAAAACTCATGGCTAGGGAAATTGTGCATTTTTTGTGTATGGAAATGAAATGAATTCCTAAATATGTGATACACCTGGATGATGGTTAGTTTCCTTATTTTTGTATTCTAAGGAATACATGCACAAGTAAATTGGAAGACATAGTTAAAAACCCAGTGAAAGGCATGAATTGGTTGGTGTGTTGTAGAAATGGAAAGTTGAAAGATACACATCATTGTTTACTGATAGACATGCAGAGGAATCTGAGTGGCCTAGGTTCCTTTTTTGTTTGGGAGCATTCTACATGCAGAGTTATTCTCTTTGAATGCATGTAGAGGACCTATGTTTTATGGATAGAATTTTTTACAAACAATAAGATTTAGAGTGAAGAGTTTATACATTTAGGGAACTGTTGTTTTCCATTGAACCATCTCAACTTAAGAGTTGGATTCTTGTTGGCCAATGGCCCTATTATGGAACCTTTTGGTGGAATCATGAGGGTGGGACCTTGATGTGGAAAATCAGATGTGTTGAAACCTTTAACTTGTTGCAAAACCAGCGAGGGAAGGAAAAGTCTTGTACAAGCCTTATTGGAAAATTCCTAGATACATGAATGATCATTGTTCCACCAATGGTTTTCCACGACTTATATTACCCATTGATGAGTGTGAAGAGGTGTAATTGGACATCCGGTCCACTGGAGCTCCCAAGAATCATCCCGTTATGTTTTACCCGGTCCCCCAAATGCCCATATGGGTAGGGTTTCGAGGTAAGGTTCCGACCCCTCTTCCTTTGCGAGTTTATGAATTGGAGTAGGAAGTTAAGGCACATGTAGATGATGTCACAAGGATGTATGGTGCTAGGTGTCAATTAGTTTCATCGACCGGTTGTGGACAAGTGTTTGCACCTAACTAGAGTGGGTCCAAGGGGGAGGGCCCACAGATTGTATGCTTTTATGTGTTGGGGGATATATCTCAATCGTCGGATCTGAGGGCCAAGGGTTCTCGATTGTTTATTTCCAAGGTAAGCTTAGGAGAGAGTCGTCATCCTAGATAATTGGATGACCGAATGACTACATGCGAGGACCTTCTAAGGAGTCTGGTTTCCTAGATTCCTAGTGGGTCGAGGTTCCAGGGAGAGGATCCCTTTGTGCCTTGTGGTGACATGTAGTTCCATGTCATTCTACGTTTCATGTCAAGGTTGGTCCATGTGTCATGAAGGACATCGTGCCACATGTAATGGGGGGTCAAGGTTCCATTGAAGAGTTTCTCCAAAGGCTCGGAGGATGTGGCCATGTCATCCTTCTTGTGTCATCCAACATATTTAGCCATGTTCCATTCCATGTTAGTCTATCCATACAAATATTTCGATTCAGCTGCCACATGTCCATGCCACGTTAGCCCGACCTCCAGTTCAACTATGAGGTGTCACGTCAGGTGACATAGCATGTCAGTTCTACATGTCTTTAGTGTTAGTTGGACACCAAGCTTTGACGATGTTGGATGAGCGTTCTATGGATTTCAATAGGATCCAGTTCCTGGTGGGGTAAGGTTCCTAGTTGGGTTAAGGTTCAAGGGAACGAAAAACCGACTAACCGAAAACTAGGAAATTGTTAATTGTGTGAGTTATTTAAGGATTTCCCGAGGTCTTGGTGCTCGGTGAGGAAATTTTGTTTATGTTAAGGTTTTGTGTCCCAGATAACTGGGCCATCATAAAGAGGGAAGTTTTTATGAGTGTCAAAGGTTGGGGGATCCATGGGATCCCGGTGCCTCGTTGGGTAGGGTTCTACTCACGGGTTTTTCCTAATGACGTATAAGGTATTCCCACTAGTTGTTGGCTCTTAACATGCCACATAAAAGGATGGCGTGTACAAACATGTCAACACCTAGGTAGTTCCACATTGGATGGTATAGGTTGTGAGGGTTCACATGGGTGCCACATTGACGTGAGGTGGTTTTGGTGGAAAAAATCCTATAAACTTTAGGAGGCTATAACTTTTGATTCTGATATTGGATTTAAGCATGGTTAAAGTCAATGGAAATCTCTTGAGGAGAATATTCCATCTATGGGCTCCGATTTGAGAAAGTGTTTAGGGTTTGGAAGAGGAAATTTTGACACCCCACTAGACTAAGGAAGGGTTATGGGGTTGGGTGCGTTACATATGGTATCAAAGCAAAGTTCAAACTCTAGGAATGGATGGTCCAAAGGTAGGACATAGGGAAATTTTTGTGTAAGCTTGGTTTAAGGAGTGTTGGCCCTTGACCAAGTTTTGAAGATTCTTGGTCATGTTTGACCTAATTTTGGGACTTCGACGGGCTGTTGAAGGTGGAGCGCAAGACAAAGCGGAGATCACAGGATCTTGGCCCCTTTTAGAGCCCTTTTTGGTATTCAGGATTATGTAATGGGTATGGGATGTCGGCCCATGGGTTTACCCATGTTTAGGCTTATTTTGTAATGTATAAATAAGTAGCTAAGCAATGTAAGAGGGAGATCGAGGGAGACCAAGAGACCGGTGTGCTAAGTGCTAGAGTTGGATCTATGTGATCAAGAGTTGTAATTTCTTTGTGCATATTGTGTGAGGCTTGCAAGGATAATGCAAGTAACTGTAAGAGACTGTGTGAAGGCTTTGTGTTATACCCTATCTAGAAGAAGGAGGATCTGGTGGAGTGTGCGCAGATCTCCTGTCTTCTGCGGAGTAGAAATCGGATGATATGTGCCTGCAAGAAGATTGAACAAAGATAATAAAGAAGACAAGAGTTGGTGGACATAGCCCCAGAGTGGGGTTGAACCACGTACATACTTTGTTTCTATGCTTTGTGCGATGTATTGATATGTTTATGTGTTTACTTGCTTAGTGCTTTAATATAGATGAATGATAGATAGAGATGTTGATGCTTAGTGCTTAATGATATGGATGGATATTAGATATTTCTTATGTGCGTATGCTTAGTGATTAAGTACCATAGATCTAAATGAATACTGTGATACTTTGTAATTAGGGTTTAGTTGTGTTGTAACTAGGACTGGTTATTAATGAATGTTAATTGTTGAGTGCTCTATCAAGTGTTAGAATCACAGATCTGCGTCCTAGCTAAGGTTGTGGACATTTGAGTCCTGCAACCACCCTTGCCTCTACCTCGGGTGAGACTTCATTTTCTTCGCAAGTGTTTCCGAAAGGGCCGGTAGTTAGGGTTTTGTTGGTGCGTTGTTGTAGCGTTGAACCCTGGGTCTACCCCTATGCCAACAAATGGTTTTGTTACTGGGACCTGAAACTGTGATGGCTGAGAACTGAGGAAAAAGAAGCTTTGTGCGAAGATCTAACCTGAAATTGTGAAAGCTCTGTGCATAGATTTGTCACTCTAGTGCACAATATTCTACTCTATCTGTGAATCTCTATGCTAAGAAAAGAATCTCGATCTGAAGAAAAGAGGTAAGATCTGAACGCTTTGTGCTCTGATAGAGGTAAGAATAGTGAAAAGTTTTAGATCTGGAAGCTTTGTGCTCTGTTGAAGATAAGATTAGTAGAAATTTATGTTTCTAAAGTATGGATCTATGTATGTTTGATAAGATTTGTCCTAGCTTGAAAACTAGGGCATTGATAGAAGAAAGAAGATTTCATATGAGTAGATCTTATAATAATAGTGAAATATATGTTATACCTATGCATAGAGAGAATGTTTGGACTAACAAATGGATGCAGGATCCTAGAAATAATTTTATACAGGTTAGCTACCATGATCCTAGTGCATGGTACATGAAAGGTTAGGGATCATTTAAGAGAAAGAGAGGATTAACACTTTGTTACAGTTTTAGAAGACCGGGACATCTGGCTAAGGAATTCTCTGGTAGAATACTTAGTTGCCTCTGTTGCAAAGCTATGGACCATGAAGTTTTGGATTTCCCTATATTGATTGCTAAGGTTGAAAGGATAAATATGAGACAAGAAGACCACTAGAAATATCAAGCAACTAAGATTATGGCAGAACCCCAGAAAGAATCAGAAAATGTATTGCTACAGATGAAAGAAACCTTGAATGACCACCGACATATCAACTTATTAGATATCTTCAAAGAAAGAGAGTGCATTGAAACAAGAATAAGAGACTTCGACATTGACTATGTTCTGGATGAGAAAACACAGGTGAATATCATGACATAAAGAACTTGGGAACTTTTAGGGGAGCCTTCTATGATTCCTTCATTGGGAAGAAGGATTATTCAGAGGAAAGTTGATAAACCTATGTGGAAGACTTACCCAGATATCTATGAGTGCTCATGGAACTTCGACAGAGGAAGAATTTGAATTTGTTAAATTTATTGAGAACAATGCTTCATTTGCTATGTTACTAGGAAAACCTTGGATTGAAGGAGATCAAGCCAGAAGGAAAGAAGAAGAAGTATTAGAACAAAATAAGAAAGAGTTGAAAGATTTCATGACTAGGAGGATCGCACACTTGATTGAAGAACAGCAGAACCAAGCAAAGCTACTTAAACCAGAGACTTGAATGTCGAACTGGGAAGAACACTAGAAGACCCTCAAAAGAATAAAGTACCTATTCTAGATACAGATGAAGTATTACCCCTAATTTCTAGGAAAGAATCTCACCAGTGCGAAGTTACTCTGCCAAAAGAAGATAAGAATCAGAATGGAAAAAGGAATTTTGAGTCGAAGCTCATTGGAAAGAAGGCTAGAAAAATAACTAAGAAGAGAGGTAAGGTCAAAAAGTTACAGAAGGTTCCAGAGGGAACTTCCCAGAAGGAAAAATTGCAAAATTGGAACTTCACAAGGATATCAGAACTGCGTCCAATGGCACTTTGCCATGGCGAAGCAATATAGCCGTTGGAAATAGTATAACCATTTGACCGATGATCCGAATGGGTAGAAAGCCATTTGTGGTCAGAAATTTTTCCACCAGACCATTGGGACCGTGCCACAACGGACAGAACTAAGTTAATGAAATCTTCTCACCCGTTGCAAGAGATCTGTTGCCAAGTTTTCTATTTATCTCGTCATTCCACATGACGAGAACACTTTTTTTAATCGTGACTATCTAAGCCCACAGAATAGTTGATTTCGCACAGTGATCATCGCACTATTTCCATCTACCCCATTGCATTGAATAGTTACTCTTCGAACCTGAGATATCCAACTGTGAGTGTGTATGTTTGAAGAACTTAGCACACTTGAAGAGTCTGCAAAGGAAGTACTCATCGACCTCATGATTGAGAGAGTCATGTCTAAAAGAGTGATGTCTGTGGGTGTACAAGAATCCTTGACGAGAGGAGTGCAAGCCTCTCCGTCGATAATTCATGGAGCTGAACCATCTCGACCATCAACGGAAAATATAACCAAACATAGAGATGACCTAGAAAATGAAAAGCTAATCCTGACCATATTTTCCAATTACATCCCACCCCTGGCTGGCGCGGTGAGCCGAGATAGTGTGACAAGAGATTTTGAGTACACCATGGTCACTGCGTACCTCCTGAAGGGGATACGCATGGTTCGATCGCATCAGGACAAGATCACAACATTTAAGTTCAGTGACTTCAACCTCAGAGATAGAAATAACTATAGTATGCTCACCCCATATAAATACCTGACCAGGACGAAGGGGAAGAACTCAAAGATAATCCCCCAACCATGGATGATGAACCTCGCACATTCCACCCTGTTAAACGTAATGAAAATCCCACACTTTGGAAGGCACCTGGAAGTCAACGCCTGTGTCAAGCTATTTCTTTCATGTTACCATGGAGGATACTTATGGGTAGACCAATGTATCACATTCGATCTGATGTTGATCCATAAGATCATAGGATTAAGTATGCAAGAACCCAACCCACAGGAGTTATATCCAAGAAAATCCACAGATCATGCACTAGCACAGAAGATCAAGGATACATACGACAATGTTGAAAAGGGGACGCGAGGCTACAAGGTAGCCTCCATCCAGAATGGCATAGTGCGCCTAGCCTGCCAGCTAATAGCCAGAAAGTTAGTAAGGAAGAACATACCTACGCAGGTCACAAGCTTTGTCATTGACCTCGCAAGGAAGTGCGTGGAAGGTCTACACATGAACTGGGCAAAGTACCTAGTTAATCAGTTGGAACTTGAATGCTGCGAAGCATAGGATCAGGGCTACGAGTTTCACTTTAGTTGGATATTGATCCTCATCTCCTTTGTTTCCTAGGAGATGTCGGAAGGTGTGACCTTCTCGGATATTGAACCGTTTGAGCCCCTTGCTGCGATGTTCACCACACTCTGGTACTCAAGTGATATGAACAAACAGTGGCAGTCAAATGTTGTTTTTCACACCTATTACCTTTAGCTGAAGAGAGCCATCGAAGATGAACCTCACATGACTCTGAATACCCTACAGAGGTTCTGACCCTTGATGAAGTTCTGCGTAGATAGACACTTCATCTACCTTACAACGCAAGATGATGAACATAAGGAGCAACTTCAGTCGTATTACAAACACACGGAAGAGGGCCTTGAGGAGATCACTAAGGACTGGTCGACAGACCTCCTTATTCCGGAAAACCCTACAGAGATGTCTAACTCTGATAGCCCCGAGACCACGCAGAGAGAACATGATACACCGGACCTAGCAGAACGAAGAAGACCAGAGAGTTCCAAGATTTAAGCAACGCCTCATGAAAGACTACTTCAGTATCACATGACCGAGGGAGTGATGACGAAGTAGAAGAAATAAATGACAAAGGAGCTACACAGAAGCCAAGCGAAGTAACACCACCCAAAGACAAGGTTGACCCCCTGAACAAGAGGAAGGTTTCTTCCCCGAAACCTTCTTCCCAAAAGAAATCGAAATCCACCGTGACCAAGATGAAGACTATGCTCACTACTAATGATTTTGACTTCATCATAGCATCCCTAAATGATGCTTCACTGGAAATCATGGAGAAATAAGAAGCTAAGCAGGAGGAAATTTACGACATAATTAAGGTCGAATTCTAAGGGGTACAGTAGGCCCTTCAGTCCAGCTGCGCATTGTCCACTGCGCTCTTACCATCAGGAGAACCCTATTTGGGAGATGAGCCAACCCAACTCCACTGACTAGATGATGCGGTCGAAGCTCACCTTCGTTGTGCTCAAGAAGAAATAGAACAAGCCACCCAGGGCTTGAATCAAGTGCAAGGCATAATCGTAGAACAATGCAGAGTTGCAAAATAAGAGAAGGTTTCTCTCCAGGAAAAGTTTGAAGAAGAGAAAGCCCAAATGAAACAAGAAAAAGAACAGTTTCTCGCAGAGCAACTCGAAGTGAAAGAAGCATTTAACAGAGCCCTCCACTCTATGACGGGATTAGAACCATAGGTAGAATACTGAATCACGCATCAAGTAGAGAATCTCGCAGAAGCTATCCAGCAGCTACAACAACAAATAGAAAACTTAGAGCTTCGCACTGTACCCGACACCTCGCAGGATGTAAGGGATCAAAGAGAAGAAACTGCTCGAAGCGCAGTTGAAAGAATCAAATCTATTGCCCTAGAATGCAAGCAACTGAGTTATCACATTGCCCAGACATATGAGCGACTCACTGAGAATCCCGAATTGAAGGAACTTGACTCACAGCTACAGGAAGCAAAGCAGCAAGCAGAGACAATACAGGCGCAGTTGAAGCCCCTGTCAGCTGTGGAAAGAATGAAGCGATCCCAAGAGAAGTGCACTACCCAATAGGAGGTCCACACTATTCAGAGAAGATTTATGGAAGTAACTCATAAGCTCCAACCTGTATAGGATGAGGCTTACCAACTATTCACAGAGATCAAAGGCCGAGGAGCGGAACTGGAGAAAGTCGTCATTGCGGCTAAACAACACCTAGAGGGACCTGTCAACGAATCAGTCATACAAGAGTTCATTGAACAAGAGGTCGTGGCACAGCAACAAGTTGAAGCAGCTCAAGCCAAGCTCGAGGCTTTTGACACATAACTAGTCAGATTAGAATGACTCGAGATGAGTCACAGGTGAGTGTTGGGGGCATGTTGTCCCTTGACCAAGTTTTGAATATTCTTGTTCATGTTTGACCTAATTTTGGGACTTCAACAGGCTATCGAAGGTGGAGCGCAAGACGAAGCAGAGATCGTGGGATCTCGGCCCCTTTTATGGCCCTTTTTGGGATTCAGGATTATTTAATGGGTATGGGATGTCGGCCCATGGGTTTACCCATGTTTAGGCCTATTTTGTAATTTATAAATAAGTAGCTAAGCGATGTAAGAGGGAGACCGAGGGAGACCAAAAGACCAGTGTGCTAAGTGCTAGAGCTAGATCTATGTGATCAAGAGTTGTAAGTACTTTGTGCATACTGTGTGAGGCTTGCAAGGCTAGTGCAAGTAACTATAAGAGACTGTGTGAAGGCTTTGTGCTATACCCTAGCTAGAAGAAGGAGGATCTGGCTGAGTGTGCGCAAATCTCCTGTCTTCTGTGGAGTAGAACTCGGATGTTATGTGCATGTAAGAAGCTTGAACAAAGATAATAAATAAGAGAAGAGTTGGTGGACATAGCCCCAGGTGGGGGTGAACCACGTACATGTTGTGTTTCTATGATTTGTATGATGTATTGATATGTTTATGTGTTTACTTGCTTAGTTATTTAATATAGATGAATGATATATAGATCTGTTAATTCTTAGTTCTTAATAATATGGATGGATATTAGATCTGACTTATGTACATATGCTTAGAGCTTAAGTACCATAGATCTGAATGAATAGTGTGATACTCTGTAATTAGGGTTTAGCTGTGTTGTAACTATGACTGGGTATTGATGAATGTTAACTGTAGAGTGCTCTATTAAGTGTTAGAATCACATATTTGTGTCCCAACTAAGGTTGTAGACATCTGAGTTCTGCAACCACCCTTGCCTCTACCTCGGGTGAGACTTCATGTGCTTCGCAGGTGTTGCCGAAAGGGTTGGTAGTTAGGGTTTTGTTGGTGTGATGTTGTAGCGTTGAACCCTAGGTCTTCCCATGTGCCAACAAGGAGAATTGAGCCTACAAGGCTCAAGGAAAAGCACACAAGAAAAGGATCTGGTGCAGTGAATGATGGCATTAAGACTGTGTAGCCTAAGAACCTGGAATTGAACATTGGTGACTACCCTTAAGTGTTGTATGATTCCCAGAGACTGAATGAACTTATGTAATAATTTATAATGTTTCCTATCAGCATGGGTGGACAAAATCTCTAGCAATTATGATTGTTGTTTGTATAAGGGCTAAGAACCTTATAAATAATTTCTTCTGATTAAGGAATTAAGTGAGAGAATTTGATATGGTTTGTCCATTTGGTATGGTAATGGAAGAGGTGTATTGTTGGCTATTTCTTTAGGAGTAAATAAATTTTGAGACCAAAAGGGTTGTGTGGGCCCCAAAATTGGGAAAGAGGTCACATGATTTGAAGCAGAGGTGATAGGTATTTGTTAAGAAGGTTTTGGACAGGATTGCATTGATTGGGAAACTATAGTATGTAGAAAAAAAAAGTGCAATTGAATTGCAATGAAAAGGGACTGTCAATATGTTGACTAGTGAAGGACATGGATAAGTGATGCAACCATGAGAATGAGGGGGAATATCTCAAATTACCTCCGTGTATTTGAAATTGTATCTTAGTTTTGAAAATACCATTTTATGTTGTTGGTTTAGAGCATGAAAAGATAAATTAGATATGCACATAACCTTATGAAGTAAGTCAAGGATTAAGAAGGTGTTGATCCATAGTTTGGTGAAGGAGTGGATGAACCTCCCTTGAGACACCAATGGATCATGTAACATCCAATGATAGATGACAACCATGTAGGTATGGCTTATTATACTCAAGTAATAATGAAAGGGAATATAAGTGAGGAAATCCCTCAATAAAATTTTGTTGATTGAGAATGATTTGAGGCATGAAGGGAAATAGGTTCTAGTACTTGCTATACCCTGGGTAATGTTGTAACTACCTATTTGAATTTCTGATTTGTGGAATAATTATGTAGCATATGGGAAAGAAGGATTTCTTGTTGTTTGTTTCCATATAAAAAGGGAAACATAATTATGAATATGCATGTGAGACTTGTCATAGGAATGACTATAACATCTCGTCAGAAAAGGATGATATTAATTAAAATTAAATATGTACGATAAATATGCAATTGGTGTACCTTCTTACTAGTATGTGTGCATGCATTTATGCTTCAACACATGATATGACTGCCTAAATAAGTGGACTGTGAAGCAAGAATAGTGCTTTCCATGTTTTGGGAAAAACTGTTGATTATTTAGTTGATCATGTATGGAAGGGTCTGTTTGTTTTGTTTGAATACTAGCTTGAAGGGACTGTATGCCATTCTTCATAAAAGTTAGTGTGAAATGTTGAAAGAGCATGTGAGAAAGAAAGCTCTATTTCGATAAAAGAAGGCAATATGATTGTTATTATGCCTTTATAAATTTCACAAGAATGATTGTAAACAATCATAAGTTGAAATGATTTTAAATAGATATGCATGTGTCAGTTATAAAAGTGTCACAGTTGTACACACATTATGTTGAGGCATATGGTTGAGTACATAAATGAACATTGTAAATGTAAAATGATTGTAAATAGATGCACATGTATGCATGAGTGGTTTGAATGCATAATGAGAATGAATTCCTATATTCTTTGTGGAATATTAGACAAACAATTAAAATGATGGAGTTGATGCTAACTCATGGGTTGAGATCATTTTAGGTGATGATGGATGTGCAAAAAGAGAGTTTCTTGTTGAACAAGTCTCATGTGGGTGGACTATGTAAAGAATTTGTCAGGAGAGAAGAGCCTTGCAAACTAATGACAGTTGGAAACCAAGTAATGAGTTGTAGAAGCCTATTAGTATAAGAATCCTAAACTACATTTTAAAAGATAATGCATTGTGTTGTTAAGGAAACATGGCTCTTTGAATGAGGAAATTTCAATTTGGAATTGA
Organism: Picea mariana; assembly: GCA_032191745.1. Lineage (NCBI taxonomy): Eukaryota > Viridiplantae > Streptophyta > Pinopsida > Pinales > Pinaceae > Picea > Picea mariana. The sequence goes on along the minus strand of JASDQU011404893.1, from coordinate 10,448 downwards.
CTGGAACCACTCAAGTAAATGGAGCAAGAAGGCCTAGGAAAGGGGCAGACTACATAAACAACATGGAAAAGAGGGACACCCTTATCACTTTAAAACTCTAATTTTCTTAGCCAAACTATGTTCTTGTGAAAACAAACAAATAAGTGTATGTGTGACCTGATTAAAACCCTTGTAAAGGAGTTGTAAAAGGAGGATTCCCTTACTCCTCTCTTACTAATTATTGTGTTTATCTAGGATGATGAAACTGATGTGTTGTTATGGGCGAATATTTCAAACATAATAATGTTGAGGGTTGTGTAAAAGTAGCATCGTTGAATGTGTGTATGTTGCACCCATAAACCAATTAAAGATAAGGGGATAGAGTGCAGATAAATATGCTATGGAATAGTTGAAAATGTTTGTTGATGTAAAAGTGTTATGACATTTATATTTTGATTTAACACAAAAATTGATAAAATTTATATTTTGATTGGTGTGTGTAGGAAAGACTGGAGTTGTTGAGGAGATAGATGAAAATGGTAAATAACCTCATACAAAGGGGGAAAACGAAGAAGGATGTTGCTTAAAGAATTGAGGAAGGGACATTATGAGTCCCCATGAAGCACCATTGATAAGGTAACATCGGAAATACTACTGGCAGCCATGACAAGTATAAAGTTTTCATGCCCATGTGGCATGAGATTTGAAAGGGATTGGGTAGGAATCTCTTCCGAACTATTTTATATCTTGATGATATATTTATGATTGTTATTGACTTCCTAGGTGAAGGTGGTAGCCAATAAGGTGTATTGGCTATAAATGCATAATGGCCAAGAGATACTTGGTTGGGAAATGTTCCAAGTAAAGAACAACAATGCACAAATTTGTAGGAGATAGTGCATAAGGTTGTAGGGATCTAGAGGGATCCAAGAGCAATGACATGGAGCTCAAGGAGATAAAATAGATATGAATTTTAGTGAATAATTGAAATTTAACTGATGTGTGAAGGAAGAAGAGATTAAATGTGCATACATTGTTGATGCTTAAGTGCATCATATGAAATTTTGATTTTATATTTTTTATGTTGATTTGAGGACATGATTAGCTCAAGAAAGGAGACATACTCCTGATGTGGCAACAAGTGCCAATAAAGGTTTCTATGAGGGCGACATGAAATTGGTATGAAAAAATCTCATGGATTAGTGTATGTATGATAAAGGTAATATGACAAATATGTCATGAAAAGACAAATGATGGTTGCTAAGCTAGAAAGCATGAAAATGACCATTGTTGGGACATTGAACCCTATATGCTATGATCACCTTGATATGGTTGTGTTGTGTAGAGAATTCTAGAGGGACGCCTCAGCTATAAGAATCTGTGAAGTCTCTGAGCTCTTCTTGTGTGATAAATCCTTGGTAGGAAAGATGGATCACTTGAGAGACTATGCATCAATGAAGGGGATGTTTGAGCCCAGAGGATGAATGATCATAAGGAGGAGGAGGCTTGGATAGCTCTTTTTATCTTATGATCGGGATCATGAGCACAGTGGGTATGTCAAGGAAGACCATGAGCTGAGTATAATATGGAAGCCATATGGATGTAAATCCATGAATGCATAGATAAGTAATTGTGTTGAACTATATATTTAACCTGAGTTATGAAAACTAATGAATGTTTAAGCATGAAATTGGTCTTAATATGCATGTCGTTTGAAATTGTTGTAGGCATGTGAGGAAATTCTAGGAGTTTGGAGATAGACCAAGCTATGAAGAGAAGGACACTGCTAAAGCGGTTGAGGGATGAAGCCATGGTAGGATTGCTAAGGTCATGAAATAACATCAAGGGCAATGTTCCTTTTGAAGGGGGGGGGGGGNTGTAACACCCAATTTTTAATCCCTCGATTAATTGTAATTAATCAAGATTAATGATGATTGTAACTTAGCATAAATATATTATTGGCATTCCATGGAATATGGACATTGTAAATATTAATTGTTTAATAAATATTTCACACAAATGACTATGCGTGGAGCATGGAAACTGGCCATGATACCACAAGAGGGATTAGTGAGGAGGCATAGAAAGCGGATCCATATTTTAAAACACCCCAAGCCACCTTGATTGAATTATGTTGGGGGAGATCACCATTATTTCCCTTTAGCTTAAATATAAATCCAATCATTAAATAAAGGCATAGTTGGTGGTTGAGGAAGTATTCCCAACGTAAATGTGTGGGAGTGAATGATGGTATATCCATGGGGAATTTTGGACAACCCTAAGATATTTGGAAGAACTAGAGAACCTTCTAAGAGAAGAGGAGAGAACGCACAAGTACATGTAGAGAAGATGAATAGAGAGAACATAGAGAAGAAGGGAAACATGAGAAAGTACATTGTGCATGCACACATAGGAGAGCTCATGTAGAAGAAGACAAAGCAAATTTGGGTAGCATGAACCCATGAGAAGATAAGCAATGTCTAAGCTGAAATGTGGAAGATTCCATGAATAAGAGAAAGAGGAAGATGTAGAGAGTGTGGAAGAATTTTTTAGCGGTGGTAGAAACCATGTGCAAAGTAGACAAACAAGAATCGGAGAAAGAATGTTTTGTGTGTGGCTGGCTTGAAAACCAAACTCAACTTGAGCTGAGAGGGTCACAAACTTGATGTTCACTGGATAAAAAAATGGCATTGGAAGGAGAGGGCGTTGAGGGATAGTGTTAGTTGTGAAGGGAATCCCTTGTACAGAGGAAATTCAATTGATGAGACATATGATAAACTCATGGAGGCCCTGAGAATGGTGGGTATAAGGGGTTTTCAATCACAAAATATTGTGAAGGAGAGTGGGCTCCACACTTCAATTTTATCTAAGATCATGAGTAATCTCCTGGTGGTATAATGGCCTAGTATGGGGTGGCCAAATAGAAGAAATAATTAGTGCATTTGAGCCTACATTTGGGTGGAAAAACTCTCAACCATACTCATTTGACCTGCCTTATCGATTTATAAATATAATTGTTCACCATGCTCTGTTCAATTGAATGTATTAAATGGCTTATGCATGTTTATGCATTCCTTAGTTTATATATATTGATTAACAAAATGAATTATTATGTGACTCTCTAAAAAAAAATTCATTTTAAGTTCAATGCCATACGAGTTATCTTCTCTTGAGTGCGTGAATGGGTAACCTGAAACTCATGGCTAGGGACCCTATGGACTATTTGTGGATGGAAATGAAATAAGTTATGAAATCTGTGATACACCTATATGAAGGTCAGTTTCCTTATTGTTGTATTTTGAGTGATATATGCACAATTAACATAGAAGGAATAGTTCAAAACCCAATGAATGGCATGAATTGGTTGGTGTGTTGTAGAAATGGAAAGTTGTAGGATACATATCATGGTTTACTGATAGACATTCAAAGTAATATGAGTGGCCTAGGTTCCCTATTGTTTGGGATAATTCTGCATGTGGGGTTATCCTCTTTGAATGCACGTAGAGGACTTGCATTTTCTAGAGAGAATCTATGATAAAGGGTAAGATTTATAGTGACAATTTTGTTTACTTAGGGAACTATTTTTTTCTCTTGAACCTCCACAAGTTAATATTTGAGGTATTGTTGGTTGGTGGCCCTATTATGAAACCTTGTGGTGGAACCATGAGGGTGGAACCTTGATTTGGGAACCCAGATCTACCAAAACCTTTAACTTGGGTATATAACCGACGAGGGCAAGAAAAGTCTTGTAGAATCCTTATTAGAAAAGTCTATGATACCCATATGATCATTGTTCCACCAATAGAGTTGTGTGACTTATATTACCCATTAACGAGTGTGAAGAGGTATAATTGGACATCTGATCCACAAGAGCTCCCAGTACTCATCCCAATATGTTTTACTCGATCTCTCGAGTTCTTGGTTGGGTAGGGTTCCTGGTAAGGTTCCAACCCCTCTTCCTTTGCGACTTTATGAACCAAAGTAGGAATTTAAGTCACGTGCAGATGATGTCAATAGAATGTATGGTGCCAGGTGTAGATTGGTTTCATTGACTGGTAGTGGAAAGGTGTATGCCCCTAGATGGAGTGGGTCCAAGGGAGAGGGCCCACGGATTGTATGTTTTTATGCATCGGGGGATAGATCTAAGTCATTGGATATGAGGGTCGAGGGTTATCGACCGTCGATTTCCAAAGTAAGAGTAGGAAGGAATCGTCTCCTTAGATAACTAGACCATCAGACGATTGGATGACTCTGTGCGATGACCTTCTAAGGATTCGTATTTCTCATATTCCTGATGGGTCAAGATTTTGGGGAAGGATTCCAGAGAGAGGGGCCCTTTTTGCCTTGTGGGGATGTGTAGTGCCACATCATTCCATAAGCCATGCCGAGGTTGGTCTAGGTGTAATGAAGGACATCATGCCACGTGTAATGGGGGGTCAAGGTTCTAGTAGAGTTTAGCCAGAGGCTCGAAGGTCATGGTGATGTCATCATTCACATGTCATGCCACGTTGTTAGAAATGTGCCATTCCGTGTTATCCTATCCATACAAATCTTTTGGTTCAACTACCACATGTCCGTGCCATGTCAGCCAACATCGGGTCCAGCTATGAGCTATCACATCAGGTATGCGTGTCTTCGGTGCCAACTAGACACCCAACTCTGGCTATGTTGGATGTGTGTTCTATGGATTTCACCGAGCCCCAGTGCCTAGTGGGGTATGGTTCCCGGTTGGTTTAAGGTTCTAGGGAATGGATAATTGGTTAACCAGCAACCGGGAAATTGTTAATTGTGTGATTGATTTATGGATTCCCTAGGGGCCATAATTTTTTATTTTGAGCTCAGATTTTAGGATAGTTACAGTCAATGGAAATATCTTGAGGAGTAGATTCCATATATGGGATCATTTTTTGGAAAGGAATTATGGTTTATAAGAGGAAATTTTGACACCCCACTAGCCTAAGGAAGGGTTACGGGGTTGGGTGTGTTACAATAGGGCTTAATTTAATTCCCTCTAGATGTTGATGAAAGTGGCACATGAAAAAAGTATTAGGGTTTTGTAGGTTCTTCGAGATTC
>JASDQU011404892.1:42728-73464 GCA_032191745.1 Picea mariana | reverse complement strand
AATAAATTTATTTTAAAAATAATAATCTTTTAAATATACGATCTTGTTGAGTTGTTTGTATGTTATTGGGTTTTTTAAACATATTTTATAAAAATCAAAATCAAGACATGAATTAATAAATAAATAAATCTAATTTTTGAATAAATTTATTTAAAAAATAATAATTTTAATATAAAAAAATTTAAACTAAACTAAAATGCTTAAATAAAGTTTTTCTATTACTTAATAATTTAAAAAAGGAGTCATAAAAAACAATTATATTTGTGGACTTATTTCAAAGGGTGTAGTCTAAATGTTCTAGGTTTTTACTTGTTGGTAATTATCATCAAACTTAGTCATGCAATCCTTGGAAAAATCACAATTTTAGATTATGTATAAATAGATTGAGTACTCTCAAAAACCACTTTACACCCAAAATATGTAATTTCAACCATTACAATTTGCAATTTTCTAAATTTGTAATCATTTTGAACAAAAACTCGTCAAAAAAAAGTAAAATAAAATTTGAAAAAAGAGGGTCTCTCACATGTTTTTATGAAAAGTGAATCACCTAGAATATATGACTCATATGATAAAAGGAAGTAGTCTAAATGTTTTAAATTTTGGTTCTTTTGAGGGGATATTTTTTGTTTACACTTCTCTGTAATCCAACTAGAACTTGTTAGATTTGAGTAGCTAAGAATGTATAATTAAAGTGCTAGAGGGGTTTTTTTTAGCATGTTGAATCAATTTATACATTCATAAATGCAATTTAAACAATAAAAAATTGAGATTTCATCCAAATTTATGTTGCCCGATTAAAGCAAAAAGAATCTAGAACAGTTACTCAAAACCTAATAAAATTATTCAAAACTACATCTTTTTACAAATATTACATTGGAAATTTTAAGGATATTACAAATAATACATGAAAAATTCGGTGTTAGCGATAACTCCAATTGTTTGTCAATGTTCTTCCTTTTACAAATAGTACATCTGAAATTTTAACGAAATTATAAATAATACATGAAAAATTTGGTGTTACTGATAACTCCAATTGTTTGTCATTGTTCTTCCATGTCGGGTTCACCACAGCCTCGTAAAAAAAATTATAATAAAGAAATGGATTTTTTATTTTTTTTATTATAATAAAGAAATGGATATGTTTTTATTGATTAAAATGATGATGACATGACTTATATCACAAAAGTTTTAACATATTTTTTTCTTTCTACGATATCAAGTACTCTTCGTAAGCTTTATAGAATTTGTAATTCTCATAAAAAGCCATGTTTTCCTTTTTACTATGTAACCACTATGTGTTTTTTCCAATAGAAAATTAGCTCAATTATATTAAGAAAATATATATTTTTACATCCGCTAGACCATAATTGTCTTTAATGTCGTGGCATATAGTTGTCCACTAACAGAAATATCCAGAAAAACATTTCAAATTACATCCAAAGAGAGCTCCGTACAAGATCAAAACTCTTCGATATATGCAAAAAGACTTGGAACCTATATACCTAAAAACCACCACAGTCTAGAAAAAAAGAGCGATAATACATATATTGGCTACACTCAAAACTGTGATAACTTTCCAATAAAGGAGGGATGGTAAGTAAACAACTAATAAATGTTAATATGGCATCTTTGACCCTCCATACCATTTGACCATTTGTGGAGAGAGATAAATCCTTCAGGTTCTTGTAATGCTCTATTTGATAGCTTATCTGCCCCCTTGTTGAATTCACGATAAATGTGAAAAAAGTTGGTGGCCAAAAACTTACTTCTTAAAGTCCTGATTCTTTGTTTCCAACCTTCAATAGAACTAGTGTGTAGATCACTCTTGTTATTTACCCAGTCTATGATTACTTTGGAGTCTCCCGAAATCTGAAGCTTGTGAATGGACAGAAAATTAGCTATAAAAAGTGTTGCCCACACACCCATTAGCTCTGCCTTTGTATTAGTTCCTACTCCGCAGTTCAAGTACCTAAATTGTTGTAGCTGAAAGTTTTATGATACCCCCCGCCCCACTACACATTCCATTTGTCAGGGCTGCTCCATCAAAACAAACCACAGTGGACTCATGTGGATGATCTATCAAACATGAGCGAATAGTAGGAATAGTATTTGTGGCCATAGGTTTTTTTTAGAGAACTAAGAGTCATTATAACAATCGTATGAATGGATGGCTCCTTTCCTTCCAAGATTGTTGAATTCATTTCTAACCAAATAAACCAGCAAGTAAGAGTAGCTAGATAGGATGGAACAGTCTTATTCGTTGTCCAGTTTGTAAGACAAGTGGCTAAATCATTCCTTATCCAATCATGATTGTACTTGTTGATAGATTTAATTTTCATCYAGATAAGCTTAGTGAAGGGACAGTGTATGAACAGGTGAGCAATGTCTTCAATATCCCCTTTGCATAAYTGACAATGACCTGGGCCCATCCATCCTCTAAGTTGCAAATTATTCCAGGTCAGAATTTTGTTTTCCACTGCCAGCCACAGAAAGAGCTTGATTTTCTGTTGAATGTCCCACTTCCATAAGATTTTTCRCCATCCTGTAAGAGTCAACAATTTTAGTGTGGATAATAAGGCCACGTAAACATTTTTTGTCGTAAGGGATCTTGAAAATTCACCCCCAATCCATAACAGAGTGTCTTCATTATTGTAGATTGATACTCTTGAGGCTCATAGAGCTAGCCGAAATCGTTCCCACTCCACTGCCAAATCACCAGAGATATCCAGGTCTGAACTGTTGATCCAAGAAGATAATAAAGAATCCTGATCAAGTTGTCTCCAAGCCTGAGCTAAAACTGTTATTTGTTTYTGTCTAAGAATATCAATGGGTGAATGAGAAAGGAAGGATGAGTTTCCCATCCCCAGAATTGTATCCCTTCCAAGAACCACATGATGACCCGTGTCAGGATTCCAGCTCAACCAATTTGTAATCAAATGTACAGACTTTAAAAGACTGTTCCAAATTTTTAATGTTGAATGTTGATGAAAAGTGGTTGATCTGAACCAGTTTTTTACTGTAATGAAAGGGAGATACTTATCCTTTATCACTTTTTGCCATATTCCTTCCTTTGTTAAAACTCGCCAAAGAGTCACCGATGTTAGTTCTTTGTTGAAAGAAAAGATATTACGAAATCCCCAACCATCGTTTGTTTTGGTCAAGCTAGACTCTCCCAACGACAGAGATGGTAATGATTAGAATCATCAATCCCATTTCAAAGAAAGTTATAAAGTAATTTCCTTAATTTGTTTAGTATGGAGGACGGAATTGAAGCAAGAGATAACCAATATACAGGTTGACTTTCCAGAACATACTTGCAAAGTGTATACCTACCACCCAAGGATAACCACCTTTAACTCCAGTGATTAATCTTCTTTTCCACTTTTGTCRAGAGCCATAACCAGTCTTATGATTTATGCAATCCTGCCTTTAAGAAGTATCCAAGATATTTGAATCCCATAGAGAGATCTGTGAAGTTATATGGGAGGATAAGCTTGAAAGAAGAAAGTTTTGTCTCTGATAGTCATGTATAATGCACAATCGACTTTGTTGAATTTACCTTTAAACTTGAAGCCAAACAAAACTTTTTTACGAGACTCCTGATCTCCTTCCATTCCTGCACTGAAGCATTTGTCAGAAGTAATACATCATCAACAAAAAAAAGGTGGAGGATTTTTGTAAGTTTGGAAACTTTGATGCTTGTTAAGATTCCTTCACGTTGGCTTGATTTTAATAACAGGCTCAGACTCTCCATCACCAGAATAAACAACAAAGGTGACAGAGGGCACCCCTGTCAAAGGCCTCTACCACTTCTGAAGAAATTCGTGGCCTCCCCATTAATTAAAACTACGAAGGATGCAAAATCCACACATGCCATAATCCAATTTGTCATTTGTGTTCCAAACCCCACTTGGATTAAAATCAACCTAAGTAAATCTCAATTAATGCAATCATAAGCTTTCTATAGGTCTAGCTTCAAAATGAGGGCTTTTAAATTTTTCTTTTTGATATTGTGTATGCCCTCATGTGTTGTTCCAATTGCATCATGGATCTGGCGGCCTTCCAAGAATCCCAGTTGCTCTGTCGATAGAGCCTTTGATAAAATCGGTTTAATCTGGACCACTATTACTTTGGAAATGACTTTATAAACCAGATTGCACAAAGAAATAGGTATGTAATCCCCATAGTTTAATGGTTTATTGACTTTGGGGATCAAAGCTAAAAAAGTAGAATTTATGCTTCCTGCAATGTGCCCACTGGATCGAGCTTCCTCCACCATTGCCAAAAGGTCCTCACTCACTAAATCAAAGAAATGTAAGAAAAATTCCACCTTCCAGCCATCAGGCCCTAGACTTTTGTCTTTTTTAAACAGGGATAAACCAATTTTAATTCCTTCAAAGAGACTGGTGTATAGAGATCTCTCGCTTCTTCCTCATTTATCATTCTTGTAAAGAGACTCGCCACCCCAACCTATTTTGTTGTGTGAGAATTATCCTGAGTTCTAAAGAAATTCTTGAAATAATTCTCTACCTCCGCAATTATCGCCTCATGGCCTTTATGAATAATCCCATTGTCATCGCGGATCTCCCATATATGTTTGTTGTTTCTCTTGTGATTAGCATATTGATGAAAAAACTTGGTATTTTGATCTCCGCTTTGGACCCAAATAGTCTGACTCTGAAGTCGCCACAAATTCTCATGTGCTCTTAGAAGCTTATTCCTCTCTAATTCCAACTTTATGAGATTAGACTCCACCTCCGGAAGAGTAGAACCATCTGATAACAACTGTAAATGTTGTTTGATATTTCCTTCCAAGTTCTCAAGTTCTTTTAAATCCCGGTTCTTAGATTCTTTTGCCCAGCTTTTAGTATAAGTTTTTAGGTCCTTTAACTTCCATATAATACGACACTGGCAATCTCCTTCCAATAAATATTTATGATCGCTCCAGAGTTTATGAACCATACTGTTGTAAACTTTGTCTAAAATCCATTGTAAATTAAATTTGAAGGGATATGCTTTGTGAATGGTATTGTTCTCCAGTTGCAAAAGTACAGGCGCATGATCCGAGACAAAGGGATATTCCACCCAGGATCTGTACAAACCAACCTTCAAAAGAAGATCCTTTGAAACAAAAAACCTATCCAATCTCTTGGCAATCGAATCTGTACTCGAGCTCCCATTACACCAAGTAGGGACTAACTTATATGGCTGAACATCTATAATTTTATGGGATTGAAAGAGTGTTTTGAAGAAACCGGTAAGTTGTCCCGAATTTGTTGTTCCGCCCCATGCCTCTCCAGTAGAAACCATTAAATTTAAGTCCCCCGCAACCACAAGACTTTTCATAGAAAGCAAACCACTGTTTGCTGGGAAATTCCAGAAAGGTTTATGCTCCATGCAAGGACCATATACATTAAGAAGGTTGATCTTCCTCTTTGTTGCAATAATCAAACCTGTTAACAAAATCCTGCCACAAGTAAGGTAAGGAACCAGACTAAAAAGATAAGGATCCCACGAAACCAACAGACCGCCCGAAGTACCTACAAAACTCACAGCATAAAACACCCAGAACGGACGAAACTTATTCATAAAGGACCGAGCTTTTTGTTCATGAACCATAGTTTCCTGTAGGAATACAATGTTTGGATGGGTAGTTTCCAAAACACGACGAAAAGAGGAAGATTTTAGGGTGCCTCCAACCCCTATAAGATTAAGCGAGAGTAAAATCATTACTTAACCCTTGCTAAGGCCTTCACTGCTCTAGGTGCCCCACTGTCGGAAGAAGAAGGATCCGTGATTAAGGAAGATTTAGTTGTCGCCTGTAATTTCTTCCTTACACTTCTTGTTTTAACTGAAGAATATTATATTCCCAGTCCTCGTGACCAAGAATAGTCCTCCGTTGTCTCAGCCTGAAAGGATGTCGTGGTACTAACCTCACTAGAGATAGTGGAAGGGTCAAAAATGGCATTCCCGAAATAGGTAGGTAATTGAGTCGGGGGATTACTATCACGTACATAGGGAATCAAAGAGTCCAGTACCACGCTCAACAAGGAATCACCCTCCTCGGACTCACGACAACCCGAAATCGGTAACGACTCATCAGGGATGGAAGAAGCCACCTGTGGGAAATCCACAGAGGAGGAGGGAGGAGTATGTATAGGGTCATCAAGACTCTCAGGCCTAGGAAGCAGCGGTTCCAAGACCGGTAAAATACCTGAGCAACAAGTAGGCGAAATACTAGAACCACCCATTCCCCCCGAAGAAGGAATGACACTGTCAAGTAAAGAGGTGGAACCCAAAAGGGTTAATAACAGGAGCCTTCTTCACAACCCCTGAGGGAAACTCCACAGAGGAGAAAATATTTTTCAGCAACAGAGAGGCATTTAGTTCCTCCTTCTCCCATAATGACAAAGAATCATACAGAGCCGGACAGTAAAATTTTAACTTACCAGACATAGAATCATCCCATTCTGGCGAGGGTGTTGACGCTGTCGTAGGAAACAGACAACCAACCCAAGTTGAGTCAACTTCACTGGCTAAATCCCCATTGTCTCTGTGAAGAGTCGTGTATTCAGAGACATCCTTTATACCCCTACCCGAACAATTTCTTCTCAAATGTCTAGTGTTGCGACAGTTGCTACAGCGAAAAGGGATGTCGAGATAGTCCAGTCTTTGGACTATCCTCCGGCCCCTCCACTCAATTTCTAAGAGTTCAGGTAGTCCCCCATGAATGTCCATATCCACCAGTATTTTACCCATTTTTCTGTTAGGTGCCAAGAATATAGACTCACCCAATGTAATGAAGGAACCTAAAGAATTTCCTATCGCTTCTAGTGCACCCGCATTCCATAACTGAAGTGGTAAACCAGGGAGAAGGACCCGCAGGTGACAAAATTGAAATTATTTCATCTCCGGGTTGAAAGCCACACACCAACACTTTATCATTAGACTGCAACCACCAATCACCCACCTTTGTGCCAGAAGCAGGGCCAAGTCTTCTGGTGTGTTACAGATGAACCCCACCCACCCTTTAGTCAAATAGATTATTTATGGTGAATAACCTAACCTTGGCTTCCAAGTGTGTTCCACCCAATCCAACAACGAGACCTTACACAAGTATCTGTAAGATAGTCTCCTGAATATACCACAGAGAGCCAACCTGCAAGTCTCTACGAGACCAATATCTGACCCCAACACCATTTTATGAACTATTTTTTTTTCCTTCAACTGCCTTCAGCTGTAACCAGAGTTTCCAGCACCCTTTCCAACTTCCCTCGGTTGGTTAGAGTAATGTTGCACCTTACACACTTCTTCCTGAGAAAGAGTCGAAGAACGTTTCTCTGTGGATTGTGAAACCCCCGAAGAATTTGGCAAATAAGCTTCAAAGGACATAGCTAAACCAGTGCTAAGGAATGAGCGAGTATTTGGAGGGAGTGAATGTTTTATTGACGGAGTAGTTAATATGTCAGTACCAATGTAACACCGTGTTTCCCCTAGTCTGTAAAAATAACTATATTGGCCAAGAACTATGACAAACTCAAAGATGTGAATGTTTGATTTGATGGACCTTTGTATAAAAGGTCGATGATTGTAAATTATGTTATGATTATGTGTTGCATGACTGCTGGGAGAGGGATGTGCTAAAAGAGACCACGATGGCTAATGAGAGGTGGTGGAAGGGACCTAGAATGGTTGCATTAACTTCCACCGGGCCAATACCGTACTGGTTTTTACTTGCTCAAAGATCAAAGCAACTCTATGACCCTGAAATGGATTTCCCGTCAGATTGGTAGGTGGGGAGGCTCCTCAAGAGTTAATGAGGGTATGGGGGTGAACCTCCCATCCGTAACAGCTCCCAGACCTGACCACGGATGGGGAAATTCGCGCCACATGCAATCTTGCAGAGAAAACGCAAGAGAGGAAGTGTGGTAAAGGGGAAGAGAGGAGAACACGCGCGATGGAGATCGCAGAAGAGAATCGAGAGAAACTCGAGAAATACAGGGAGTTCTGAACAGAGCAGAAGGAGAGTAACCTTCATCCTTGACTTCCATTGAGCTAGAAGTAGGAGACTGAATCTCGAGCATCGTGGTCTAGCTCGAGGGTGGCTAGTGGTAAATCTGTTTGGAGTCACTGAGCCTACAGTTGGGTGGAAACGAGCACCCCTCTCAACATTCGTGTCACACCTGGTGTTTCTGATAAGCGTTTATATCTTGTATCTTAAATTGAATATTCTGGACGCATGTTCATGTTTGTACACTCATAAATGGTTTCTGTATAGAAGTGTTTGCTTGGTGTTTTGATCAGAAATAACGGATGCATGCTTATACTTATATGACCATAATCGGTTTATGTATAGAATGAATAAATTCAAAATACGAGTCCATTCCCTTGAGATTTGTTCCATCTACTTGACTCATGCTATGTCCTGGTTTGATTTCCCGAAAGCACCTCCTCCCGGGAAGTTCCCTCACATTCCAAAGCCGGAGTGAGTTCCTTGAAAAGACTATCGTTTTAGTAAACCCACGAGTTTACCTTACCCCTGACACAGAGTTCATGGCTCGGTGAATTAGGAAGGCTTTTCAGTCAGGTCACCAAGCCTAGGGATAATTACCCAAGAAACCGCTGAAGGATCATGTGATTTGAGTCTGAAAACCTTGTACAAGAGAGAGTAGTTCTCTCAGGTTTTCGGCGTTTTGACGTTTCAGCACCCAGGAAACCAAAGGGTAAGACCCCTCATTTTCGCAAGTCGCGAAATCCCGGTACCCGAAACCCCGATGCGCTCTGTAGATGAGCCAGTTTTGCGTGAATAGGTTTCGGCGTTTCGGCACCCGGGAAACCAAAGGGTATGACCCCTCGTCTTCACAAGTCGCGAAATCCCGGTACCCGAAACCCCGACGCGCTCTGTATATGAGCCGGTTTTGTGTGAATAGGTTTCGGCATTTCGGCACCCAAAAAACCAAAGGGTAAGACCCCTCATTTTCGCAAGTCGCGAAATCTCGATACCCGAAACCCCGACGTGCTCTGTAGATGAGCCAGTTTTGCATGAATAGGTTTCAGTGTTTCGGCACCTGGGAAACCAAAGGGTAAGACCCCTCGTCTTTGCCAGTCACGAAATCCTGGTATGCGAAACCCCAAATCGGTGTAGCATGAATGGGTTTCGACGTTTCGGCACCCGGGAAACCTAAGGGCAAGACCCCTCGTCTTCGCCAGTCGCGAAATCCCGGTACGTGAAACCCCGATGCGCTCTGTGGATGAGCCCTAGGTCACTGGACAAGGTCTTGTTGTAGGAAGGAGGAGTCCCGAAAGAATCTGTACCGCCCATTTGTAGGGACACGTGACGAAGATCTAAAGCCGTCGGGGTTATGGAGATCGGGGAAATAGGAGTGAAGACCCCGCCAAAATCCCGAAAGGTAGAATGTCGGGATTTAATCCGGGCCGTTGATTAAGTCAACAATCTAGACCGTAGATCCGAATGATACTGGGCTTTCGAGTCCCGGGGATTAAAAAGGGAAAGGAGGAACGCTTGCATCGCGATTCCCCGAATCGCGAAACCCTGAAAGCATTTAGAGGATTAACACCAAGCCATAGAATCGGTCGTATGAAAAGCGACCCGAGGGAGGAGCTAAAGATTTGTTAGACCCTTTCTGGTTTTGGCATTTCGAAAGATAGAGAACAGGGGAACGCTTGCATCGCGATTCCCCGAATCGCGAAAGTCGGAGCACCTTTTTGGTAAGGCCTGTGGTCATAGCCAACGATCACATGGAGGAGGATAAGGGAAGGGATGGTCTATGCTAGGCCCCATAGAAATTCGGGGGTTCTGTCCCTCAAAGAAAAGACGAAAAGAAAAAGAAAATCTTAGTTGTTGTAGTGGGTGTGTGACAACCAACCGTCGTATTGTATGCCTTCTCGAAAAGACCTTATGCCTACCATAACTCTTTGTCATCCACATTCATCAATGTGTTGACGATTTCCTCCACACTTGTCGGTATCGTAGAGGCCATGGAAAGCCACCTGGGCTCCACTGAGCCCTTCCCCCCAAAATATTATTACAAACTACAGTTTCCCAGAAATACGTTAAAGGAGGTAATGAAGGCTTATTAAATAGTTAGCTTCCATACCGCCATTTGGATCCCACAACACTCGCTCCCCCCAAGGAACCCCGGACTACCAGTTCCGATAAATAGTAACACGAAACAAGAGCTCCGTTAAACTAGTCCAAGAGTTAGAGAAAAAATCGGTGCTAAAACACAACTCCAGAAGCTCCATTTCAAAGGAAATGGTTCGAACCTCATGAAACCTAAAACCCTAAACCCCTGGAGTGGAAAAAATGACTTGACTACAATCCACCATAGATTATCTCCAGGTACAGAACCAATGGTCAGCTAAGGCTAAAAAGTTCGGCTCTCCTTCGGCTCTCCATCCTTGTGCGATAAAGGAAAAGACAATGATCATTAAAATGTTGTGGTTTTCTTTCAAATATATATGTGTTTACGCTGATGTGTTAGCACTATATATATCTACCAAACTTAATACTCTTCATAAAAAACCATGTTTTTATTTTTACTATGTAACCACTATGTGTTAGCACTATATATATCTACCAAACTTAATGTGAGAATTCAAATAAAATAATTATGCCATAGAGTTTATGTGAATAATTATGCTATAGAGTCTATGTGAATAGAAAAATTGTGGATGCACTTATGAATCTTTATTTCCCTTTATATGAGGGTGAGTTTTGAGAAACATCCTTTTCATTGGGAAATAAAAAAAATTGGAAAGATGAACAATAATTCCTTCTGCTACATCGAGAGTCACTTCCAATTCCACATTTTTGGCCTTAAGGTTGCTTGTATCTATGCTTTCCATTGCTAGAGTTGAGCTTGAGTGTTTTCACTGGCCATAGGATGTTAGTGTTGTTCTTTGTGCGCAAGACATTGAGGGAGGCCTTGTGGGCTTGTGCTAGGAGGATCACGTGGGCAGTCATAGTTAGAGCATGATCCACCATGCATGTGCATTATCGTGGTGCTCATCATAGGCCTTTAAAGTTTGCATGCAAGTATCACTTATAGTAGTGGTTTGCCATTTTCTGAGTAAGGTGAAGAGGAGAGACCCACTCAAATTTCACAATAAAGATTCTTGCCAAATGGAGAGTGAAAGAGAGGTAGGGATTCCCAAATTCACTAAGGGAGAGAGATACACATAGGTCCCAAAGGATGCAAAGAAAGTTAGCACAAAGGTCATTGGTTTGATTCTTCTAGGCAATGTCAAGAGGTGGGTGAAGGTGTTTAAAGGAACTGAAGAGAAATTCACTTGAATCATTCAAGGCTCTCTCCTCTACATGTGAATATCTATGAGGAAGAGGGAAGGCATCATGTAAATCCATACTCCCTTCACTCGTGCAAGGACAGTGAGGCTACATGCAATGGAAGGAGGTGGGTGAAGAAGGCCCCTCCTCATAAAACTCTTGAAGTAATGGGGGTGGTTGGAACTTGCACACTCCTTGTGCACTTGGTGAACTCTTAAGTCCTTCCCAAGGCATCCCAACCAAATGAACCATAGTGGAAAGCTTATGGCCATGGACAATACTCGTTGGTTTGGACCTCCTCGTGTCCTCTAATTTGGAGGTCCCTCTACTAAATCTACCCCATCATTTGCCATTCGATCCACTATAAAGTTTTTAGAATGAAGCATGTGGACTAAGGTTGCTTGAGAAAAATTATGAAGGAGAGATTTTGTGTGGCAAATGACTATTGCTAGAGTTCATCATAGGGTGTTTAGGAAAAGGGAAGAGTCCCCAACCATTATGATGTTACCTAAAGTAATTTCAAAAGCAACTTTAAGCCTTAGAATGCTACGAGACTTTTGGCTTCATTGTGTGTTTCCATTTCAAGGCCCCATGCAAAGCTTAATGCTTAATAACCACCAGGGTACATGATGACCCCCCCCCCTTGTTTGTTCTTTTGGTGCTTGGAAAATCTACTGAAACTATTAAAGATCAAAGAGAATTTGGATTATTTTTTTTTGTCGAATTCTAGTAAAATGAAATCTTCAAAAACATTTGGAATAATCCTTATTAAACATGTAGTGATTCCAAATTTGATAATAAGGTAAAGTTATTAATTTTTTTCAAAGCAGGAAAAACCTACTATACTTAGGCCCACCCACATAGCCTTTGTTGATACAATCTCAAGATCCCAACTTGCAGTAACATCATCGTTTGCAAAAAAAACCTAGTCACATGAAATAACTCATTGGTGGTCTATAAGGGGGCAAACTTCCACTCATGCTTGATACCTCCAGGTCTTGGGTTGTAAACATGTTTTCTTACATTCAAGGAAGACAAGCTCTTAGCCAATTGAATGTAGTTTTAGGTCATACTCTAGGACCAAAGAGGTGGTTTTAGCGTTGATCTATATCTAGAAGAGAGCTAATATCCCATACTAGTCATCATTGAGGCTCTAGTAGAGGGGTCGTGTGTTTTTTTCAAACAACCTACATTAGCCCCATACATGAAGCAAATATACAGAACCTCAATTGCAATAAAATTTATTAATACCGATAAAAAAATAATGGTGTAAAGTTATTGATACCAAATAAAAAAATGTCGTACCAACACTTTATATTTCGAAGGTGACAAAACCTATCATAACTTAATTGTCTAAGGAATAGACTCACTCATCAACGTTATTGAAAAAAATACATCACCTAAATATCAACATATTTTCTCTCGGATAGCACCAATTTCCCAATTACTACTAACACGTTATGTATTATCAAATAACCCAATTTTCCAATTGCTAGCTAGATAGATATTAAGGGTAATGTTAAGAGTGAATATGACATGAATATTAAAAATCTACGTGCAGTTAATTTATATATGGTCTAATCATCGATTCACATTCTATCAATATAGTAAACGAAATCCCAACTATATTATTATTGTTAGTGGGACTATAGCAATCAGTTTTTGCATTGACCATGATTTTTTTTGCGTTAACCATAAATTTCATTCTTTTTTCCATAGTTCAACTTTGATGCAAGTGAATTTTTTTTCCTGGCTTCTTATTGGTCCTTCATAACAACATTTTATTGCTAGGCCAACGGTGAGAATTTGATAGGAAATTAAATTCCACACGTTTAGTGGATGGTTGGAACATGTGCATGTATGGGTGCGGAACTGGTGAATGTACGGGTGCAGGATGGGTGCATGTGGTGCATGTATGGGTGTGGGACGGGTACATGTACTGGTGCAGAACATGGGCATGTACGAGTCTCAAAGTGGTGCATATACGAGTCTCAAAGTTCTCGGTTTCCAAAGCTTGCTATTGTGTCAGTTGGTAATTGAGGACATTTAAAGTTGTGGGCTAGATTATTCACATGCATGTGTTCCAACCATGCACATGCACATGTTCCATGTTCCAACTATTCACATGCACATGTTCCAACCATCCGCTAAACGTGTGGAATTTAATTTCCTATTAAAATCTCACCGCTGGCCTGGCAATAAAATGTTGTTTTGAAGGACCATTCAAAAGCCATGAAAAAAATAAATCACTTGCATCAAAGTTGAACTATGGAAAAAAGAATGAAATTTGTGGTTAACGCAAAAAAAATCGTGGTCAATGCAAAAACTACAGAGACTAACAATAATAATATAGTTGGGTTTGATATATATATATATATATATATATCGATTTTAATAGCAACTCATAGACATACCTGTGCGCGGATATACTTGTGCAGAGATGCAAACAAAGCACATAAGCAACAACACATTGCACATTGCAATATTAAATAATTAATATCAACTAACAAACATATTTGTGCGTGTATCTACTTGTGCAGAGGTGCAGACAAAGCACATAAGAAACAACACATTGTACATTGCTATATTAAACAATTAATTATTTAATAAAAAATAAATAGTTTTTTTACTCGTATAGCACCACTAACAGAGATACCTGTGCGAGGATATATTTGTGCGTAGGTGCGGACAAAACGTCAAAGCAAAAGTCTTCGCACATAAGCAGTG
This sequence comes from Picea mariana, assembly GCA_032191745.1. Lineage (NCBI taxonomy): Eukaryota > Viridiplantae > Streptophyta > Pinopsida > Pinales > Pinaceae > Picea > Picea mariana. The sequence goes on along the minus strand of JASDQU011404892.1, from coordinate 59,426 downwards.
CATTGCAGTATTAAATAATTAATAATTAATAATTAATTAATCATTTAATTTTAAATAATTAATTATTTAATATTTCGAAGGTGACAAAACCTATCATAACTTAATTGTCTAAGGAATAGACTCACTCATCAACGTTATTGAAAAAAAATACATCACCTAAATATCAACACTTTTTTTCTCGTATAGCACCGATTTCCCAATTACCACTAACGTGTAGTTAATTTTTTTCCTAGCTTCTAATTGGTCCTTCAAAACAACATTTTATTGCCAGGCCAATGGTGAGAATTTAATAGGAAATTAAATTCCACACGTTTAACAAATGGTTGGAAGTGCATGTATGGGTGCGAAACTGGTGCATGTACAGGTGTGGGACGGGTACATGTACTGGTGCAGAACATGGGCATGTACGAGTCTCAAAGTGGTGCATATACGAGTCTCAAAATTCTCGGTTTCCAAAGCTTGCTATTGTGCCAGTTGGTAATTGGGGACATTTAAAGTTGTGGGCTAGAATATTTGTTTTCGTTTTTATTGTTGATTATATATATATATATATATATATATATATATATATATATATATATATCGATTTTAATACCAACTAAGAGACATATATGTGCACGGAAATACTTGTACAAACTATTTGTTTTTGTTTATATATATATATATACCAATTTTAACACCAACTAACAGACATACTTATGTGCGGATATACTTGTGCAGAGGTGCAGACAAAGCACATAAGCAACAACACATTGCACATTGCAATATTAAACAATTAATTATTTAATATTAAATATTAAATCATTAATAAATAATATTAAATAAAGAATTATTTAATAAAGAATTTTTTTTTTTACTTGTAGTTTTTTTAATTATTTGTATAAGACTATATTAAAAAAATTAAAAAACATTGTTTACACCAACTAAATCGTTAAAGAAAAAGTTTCCACACATAAGCAACAACGCATTGCACATTGCAATATTAAATAACCTATGAGAAGGTGTGGACAAATCGTCAAAGCAAAAGTCTCTGTACATAAGCAACAACACATTGCAATGTGTCAGTTGGTAATTGGGGACATTTAAAGCTGTGGGCCAATATGTTAATTGGGAACATTTAAAGCTCTGGGCCAAACTATACCAACTAATAGACATACATGTGCGTTGATATACTTGTGCGGAGGTGCCCACATTGCAATATTTAATAATTAATAACTAATATTAAATAATTAATTATTTAATAAAGAATAAATACTTTATTTTACTTGTATATGCACCACTAACATACATACATGTGCGGGGATTGGGATATACCTCTGCGGACAAATTATCAAATCAAAAGCCTCTGCGCATTGTAATTAAATAATTAATAATTAATTAATCATTTAATATTAAATAATTAACAAATAATATTAAATAATTAATTATTTAACAAATTGCACATTGCATATTGATAATTAATGAATATATAATATTAAATAATAATTATTTAAAAAGGAATAAATAGTTTTTTTTACTCGTTTTTTTAATTATTTGTATAGGACTATATTAAAAATAAATAAAAATAGTTTTTACACCAACTGTAACAACCCTAGTAGAATATATGTTTAGGGAATTATTAAGTAAAAATTAATTAGGGGATTAATTGTCTTAACATGGTATTAATTAAACAAGATTGGTATAATGATACTAATTAAATATTTATTAATTAGTTAATTGTTATAATTTTAATTAATTAATTAATTAAATTAATTATCTACCACATTGAATGAATAGGGTAATAAATTTAAAAGAGTTAATAAATTATATTGTTAAAAAAAAGGGTTACGTATACGGAAGGGATAAGGGGCATTAATAAACGGATAGGGAACATTAATAAATTGGATAAGGGGCATTAAATATGTGGATAAGGGAATGAATGCGGGTATAAGGAAATAAATGAGGAGAAAGGGCAATGAAGGAGGATATGAGGGGGAGCAGGTTACGAAGCAAGGCATCATTTTTTCTACGGGGAAGATTTTTGGAGGGTTCTCTGGGATTGTGCAGGGGAGTTTTGAGTTCTGTAGTCGGGAAGGGTTAGTACAAGGGCACCGGTTTGCTAGAGGTTTTGGGCACGGGGGCTAGGATATCCATATGGTATCCTGGAGCTAGGTAGTTGTCCTAGTTGGCAGGGTGGAAACTCGGTTTTGGGCAGAGTTGGTCCGTGGATTCAAGCTGGGCAAGGCAGCAACAGGAAGGTTAACAAGACAAGTAGAAAACGGAGGGTTAGCATCAGACCCAGGTATGTTAATTTATGTATTTGTTTTATGAAATTGAAGGAATATGATGTGTTAAGAGGCTGTCCGTAAGTTAATATGTTTAGCTCAATAAATTTATATGTTCTAGTGATTAATCTATTTGTGCAATTAAATGATTTATATCAAATTTTTATTTCAAGTCCCTACACCAACTAATAGACATACATGTGTGGAGGTGCAGAGAAATCGTCAAAGCAAAAGTCTCCGCACAAAAGCAACATCACATTGCACATTGCAATATTGAACAACCTATGCGGGGATATACCTATGCAGAGGTCCGGACAAATCGTCAAAGCAAAAGTCTTCGCACATAAACAACAATGCATTTCAATATTAAATAATTATTAATTAATTAATTAATTAATATTATATAATTAATAAATAATATTAAATAATTAATTATTTAATAAATTGCATATTGCGCATTATTAATAACTAATATTAAATAATTAATTATTTAATAAAGAATAAATAGTTTTTTTTACTAGTATATGCACCACTAACATATATACATGTGTGGGGATATACTAGTTACGAACGAATAGTATATACTAGTTGCAGACAAATAGTCAAAGCAAAAGTCTCCGCACATAAGTAGTGCATTGCAATATTAAAAAATTAATAATTATTTAATATTAAATAATAAATTATTTAATAAATTCACATTGCACATTAATAAATAACTATTAATCTTTTAATTATTTTTATAGGACTATATTAAAAAAATTTACAAATCATTTTTACACCAACTAATAGACATATATGTGCGGCAATATACCTGTGCGAAAAAGTCTCCGCACATAAGCGGCAACACATTACACATTGCAATATTAAATAATTAATAATTATTTTATTATTTAATATTAAATAATTTTAAATACTTAAAAATGATTAGTTATTTAATAAATTGCACATTGCATATTGAGCGTTGCACATTAATAAATAATTATTAATCTTTTAATTTGAATAGGACTATATTAAAAAAATTAAAAAAGAGTTTTTACACTTTTACACCAATTAGACATACCTGTGTGGAGGTGCGAACAAATCGATAAAGCAAAAGTCTCCGCACATAAGCAACAATGCATCACATTGCAATATTGAACAACCTATGTGGCAATATACCTATGCAAAGGTACGAACAAATCGTCAAAGCAAAAGTCTATGCACATAAGCAACAACACATTGCAATATTAAATAATAATTATTTTTTAATAGAAACTGAAAATGAATTGTATTAAAGGGTTGTGTTGAAACAAATAGCATCAAACCAGTCTATAAGCAAGGCATATAACTGAGGTATTTGGAGTACTATGACATAAAATTTATTTTTTCTCACCCTCTCTGATCCTTGTCTATGATCATCTAGATTGAATACATCCTTACAAAACTGCCCTAGGCACCAAAAGGTCTTAAATAACATAATTATCTACATGTTGGGGGCAGAGTCCTAAACGACAACGAGTTAATGGATGGGGAATGGCCCCCTTACTCCATTTGTTTCAAAATCCCCTTTGCTCATTCTCGATCCCACCTTAGCCCAAAGATCGACAAGGGAGTTGAGATCTCACTTGATATGGAAAAGATTAAGTTCTCCAAAGCTTTCAATAATAGTCATGATTCATTGAAGGATGTCATTTAATAGGTTGTTCTCCATTGTTTGTTTTTTGAGAACTGCTTTGACAATCAACATACCGTCACCAAAAAATTAAATATGAGAAATGTTGTGCTCTTTGACTAGTTTTAACCCCACATATAGAGCATATGCCTTGACTATATTGTTTGTCATGGTTCCTAGACCCCAGGCAACGATAGCCAACTTATTTCCATCGGGATCAATGAGAATCCCACCTGCACCTACTGGTCCAGGACTACCACATGAGGCTCCATCGAAAAAGAGGATATGCTTCTTGTGTGCTTGCATTCATAATTTAAATTCCTCCATTGTTTTCCTTATAGCCCATTAAGGTGTTGGAGATAACTTACTAGTCGGGGAGAGGGAAGGAGTTTTCAAGAATAAATTTACCCACTATTTTTTGTATTGTTCCAATCCTTGATCTTGCTTAGCACCCAGTGCCGCATATATTCGACACATAAGGATATCACCTTAACCAAGGATTGTCTGTGACTAATGGTTTCCTCTTGAAAGTTTTTTTTATTCTGGGCTAGCCATATTGCCTAGTAGATATATTTGGGAATTGTTATCCAGAGTTTATTTTGACCTGGTTTGTTTCTTAGGTTTCCATGATAATTCTTCCCCCAATTTTGAAAAAAATCATTATAAGAGAGCAACTACGTTGTGAGGATGAATAGATCACCTAGAGATAGATTCCATGTAGTTGTGGTGTAGGGACATTGAGCGAACATGTGAGGGATTGTTTCTTCATCTTGGGAGAAAAGGGCACATCTTGAGGGCCCGATGATGCTCCCCCCCCAACCTTTTTGTTTTTCAAATTTTCAGCTATAAGAATACGCCCATGTACTAAGAGCCAAATAAAAGAATTTATTTTGTGTATGTCGTCAATGTTCCAAACCTCCTTCCACACTCCTGCTCGTGGGTAAAAAATGGTCCCTTCTTACAATGCCTTGTATCCTTTCCTGACAGTATAAGAGGAATTTCCCTAACCCCTGACGTCTTTGATTGATAGGCACTTAGGTGCATACCCATTTAACACACTATGAAGCTGAGAAGAAAAGGGAAGTAGATGATTGGGTAACTCTAGCGATTTTCAGCCTGTCCAATGCCTAGTGGCCATATCCTGTGAAAAAATATTGTGCAATTTCATTTCTCCCTGTAGCTGCATCCAATTTTTCAAAGGAGCAAGATCTTCATTTAATAAGAGGGGATTGCATTCCAGAATTTAATCGTTCCATAATTTTATTCTCTTCCCATTGCCCAAGATCCAATTAATATTGTCCATGATAATTGACATCGCTGAGAGAAGGAGATTGAATATAAGAGAGCCTTTAGTCATTCGAGGTGGGTGCTCCAAGCATCTTTGCCTCGACCCCCTTCAATATTTTTTCCAGAGCATTTGTTTTCACCAAGAGATTTTCCCAGAGACAATTCCCCAGAGAAGTTTCTCTCCCATTTCCTTGTTCATGTGCTCAAGGTCTCTAATGCCCAGTCCTCCCCTACATACTAGATGCTTTACCTGATGTTAGTTGACTAAATGAAAATTTGTGTTTGTATGTTTCCTCCTTGCCAAAGGAATTGTCTAATTTTGGTAGATATTTGATTGGAGATGGCTTTAGGGGTAAGYAGGGCAGAGGATTGATAAATTGGCAGTGCAAAAAAAAATGCCTTGATTAGGACTATGCGACCAACCAAATTTAACCATTGGGAATCCCATGAGGTGAATTTAGAGTTGATTTTCTCAATAATGTGCCTCCAATCATGTGAGMTTGACTTCTTCAAAGCGATTGGAATGCCCATATACTAGAAGGAGGACCGAATCTCTACGTTTTGGAATTGAAGAGTGTGGGAYATGTTTTGCATTACCTTAGTCAGCATATTCCACCCCATTATTTGACATTTTCGATGGTTCACCGCCTCTCCTAATGCATCCAGAAAGGAGTCCAAAAMTGCCTTGAGTCGGGAGGCRATGATTTGATAGGCCCTGCCCAAAAGTAGAGTATCATCAGAAAATTGTGTATGGTTAAGATRTTTCACTCCTTAGACCATCCAAAGACCAGGCAAGTTTCCATTTTCATGTTCAAATTACARCTTTTGACTAAGGGATTCATCCATGATGATGAATAGCAATGGCGAGAGGGGGCATCATTGCCGCAGGTCTCTATTTCCTTGAAAAAAATAGTCGGTCRTTTGTTTACTGGGGGGCGATCCAAGGCCCTCCGATGCATGAAGCGATCCAATGAATGAAGTTTGGACTGAATCCAATTTTTTGCAGGACCTGAAAAAGAAAAGAGTGATGAACACGGTCAAATGCATTTTCCATATCATGTTTAATTACCATACCTTTTCTTTTGCCACAAAACTTGAATGGATAACTTCTTGAACCAACACAATATTGTTGGTGATTTGCCTTTCATGCATGAATCCCCCTTGATATGGAGAGATAATTTTGGGCAGTAAATGTTTGAGACAGGAAGCTATAATCTTTGTGAGGATTTTGTAGGAAGAATTGCAGAGGGATATTGGTCTATATCTAGAGAGGGAGGAGGGGTTAAACTCTTTATGGACCAGTGCCAGAAAGGAAGAGTTTGTATTCCCACCCAATCTAAGAGATCGATGGGAATAGTGAAGCATTATGATAAGATTATTTTTTATAAGGTCCTAATAATGCCTGTAAAAGGAAATAGGAAACTCATTTGGGCAAGGGGATTTGTCTAACCCAAGGCTCCAAATGGTTGCCCAGACTTTTGCTTCTTCAATGGGTCAAGTTAGAAGATGATTATCTTCCTTAGTGATGACAGTGGGAATGTTCTCTAGCATGGCTTCAATATTCTGAATTACATCTTTTTCTTGTTGGGTGAAGAGATTTTTATAGAACTTATGAGAAACATTTTTAATGCCTTCATAATTAGAAATTTGGGTTCCATCTTCCATATTTATGGTTTCTACATTCTTCTTGGAGAGGCGAGCTTTAGCTTACTTATGGAAAAAAAAATGGTTTCGATCCCCGACTTGGAGCCAAAGGCTGCTTGATTTGATCCTCGAACATTCATATTCTCTTCACAATTCTTTTCAAACTTGGGTCTAGAGAATAACTTCTTCTTGTAGAAGTTGGTGAGTGATGTCAACATCTTCCATTTGCAATTGGAGAGTTTGAAGTTTATTTTTGAGATTTGCAAGGACAATAGAAGGAGATTGAAAAGAGGACTTGGCCCACTTTTTATTGCATTCTTCACCAAAATCAATTTTTGTTCCCAAATGTAAACAAGAGTCACTGGAATCCAAGAGTGCCATGTACTAGAGACAATAATGTCAACATCAGAAGAGTTGAGCTAGAGAGGGTGGAAGCAAAAGGCGAAGGGCCCAAGGTCAGGAAGGGCGTGGATATTTAGGGAGATAGGCTTATGTCAGAGGTCAAAGAGGGCAGGATAAATGATTTGATAGAAGAGGAGGAAGAGAGATAATCATTGTGGACGAAGAAGAGGTCTAAGCATGCAACTATGTGGCCTGGACCAAAACGCTTATTAGTCCACGTATATTTTCCCTTGAGGGGAGATATCAATAAGGTCCCAATCTATGATGAGATCTTACATCCTATCTTTGGAGGGATCTTTGGCATAAAATACTCATTTTTTTCAGTGTTGCTCCTTATTGTGTTAAAATCTCTAGTTATAATGCATTCTGACAAATTCTATGTGTCCCTCAAGCTCTGAATAGAGGACCAATAAGCTGGATTTTCCAATGGGTTAGCTGACACATATATTTGAGTATGTAAGCTTCCACAACTTGTCATAGCTGAAGTAGATTTTTCTGGATATAACTGTGTGAGGGGTTTCAAAACATCCAAAGTTTTGAGTGGAGACTCCACCCATCATCAGGGACATAAGAAGCTATTATGTCCCTGATGATGGGTGGAGTGTCCACTCGAAACATTGGACGTTTCGAAACCCATCACATAGTTATATCCAGAAAAATCTACTTCTAAAATGTATATATTTATAATAGTGATGAGCATTCCATCGATAATAGATTTAAATCTAGTACAAATCCAATGAGAGGTTTGGAGGGAGGATACCAGACTGTATTCATTCTTATTCCAGAGGGTACATAGATCCCTAGAGGCTCCCATGGCGTCTTTGACTATGTAATCCCATTATTTGAGGACTCCCAAAGATGTATGTCAAATGTCCTCTGCTCACATTTTTGTCTCCTGGAGAAGGAGAATAGATGGCTTTTCATTTCTAATAGGATCACAGGAAGTAGTGTACTTTGGAGGACTGTCTAGACCCCTGCAATTCCAAGAGATAATTATCATTATTTATGAGGATGAGGGTGAATACCTCCTTTAGATGCCATATTGCTTCCAACTGTTTTTGGATGTTTTGTTAATTTTAAATAATTAATAATTAATATTAAATAATTAATTATTTAATAAATTGCACATTGCATATTGTGCATTGCACATTAATAAATAATTATTAATCTTTTAATTATTTGTATAGGACTATATTAAAAAAAATTAAAATCATTTTTACACCAACTAACAGATATACCTGTGTGGGGATATACCTATGCAGAGGTGCGGGCAAATCGTCCAAGAAAAAGTCTGTGCACATAAGCAACAACACATTGCACATTGCAATATTAAATAATTAATAATTATTTAATTATTTAATAACAAATAAATAATTGATTGATTGATTAATTGCACATTGCATATTAATAAATAATTATTAATCTTTTAATTATTTGTATATGATTATATTAAAAAAAAAAAATAGTTTTTACACCAACTAACATACATACCTATGCGGGGATATACCTGTGCGGAGGTGTGGACAAATCACAAAGCAAAAGTCTTCGCACATAAGTAGCAACGCATTGTACATTGCAATATTGAACTGTTGTAGTCTAAGAGAAAGTACAAGAAGGTTGCCAGCAGGTCCTTACACAAAGCATTACACACTACAACATTATATATAAGAACACATAGACATATAAAAGAACATACAAAAGTGGGGGAGAACCATCAATAGATTTTGTTATATATATGTCTAAAACAACCTTTATTTTTCCATTACATGATAGTGTATATATATGTGTGTGATATACAGTTACCAGTCAGTTACATTCCTTAATTGTTCGGGCAATTGACACTAATTGTCCGTTTGACTGACTTCCTAACCGACTACTATAGTCGACTTGAGGGTCTAGTCGGCGGGTCCGACTAGCCCCTATAACATCTCCCCCCTCCTCAATTCCTTGCTCATCCGGAGCAAGAGGGGAGTGTGACAAAATATAAAAAATTTCTATTATGTCATCTTTGAGGTTATTACAAAATGAGAGAGAGAAAAGAAGAAGAAGAAAATAGAGGATGTTGATGTCGGATCCTATTGGATGTATTGTCTGATCCTTTGCTGAAATCTGTGGCTCCTTGGACTCGTTTAAGATACTCAAAGTATAGATCTTGAACTGGACTCCTTATATTGTCTCACAGGTGTTACTGTCTTTTAAAACTTGGCTTGTTAGACTATTGTTTTCTTCTTTGGTGGTCTGGTGCTCCAAATTTTTGATTGTTTTTATCTGATATCACTGTGTAAGAATAATTTTTTTCCATGGAATGATTTGGGTTTACCACACATGTCTTCGTCTCCCGTGGCACCAAATCTTATGTACTTGTTACATTTATTTTCATTTATCTATGTCCATAGTCGTCATGGAGTCCAAACTTAATGACATGGACCTCAAATATGTACTCAACCATATATTGGTTTGGGTCAAGGCTAGTTGGAAGAACGTCCAACATCTTCCACTCGACCCCCATATTTCATCATTTCAGGGTACTGATGACCAATGTCTTGAATCTCTTATCATAAGTTGTTTCTCCAGGATGACCAAATGATATAATTGTACGTTAGGAATGATTCTCAAATGCCCCTATGTCTTTGATATTGAGAGAATGGTGCCCAAGAGGGATATTCCTTCCTTTAAGCAATGTTGAACATCTCCTCCTGACGTCTGTATCCAATATGGATGGTTAGCTTCTCTCATAGGAAGGGGAGGCTCAGGTGGGTCATCATTTGCAACATTCATCATCAACATAGCCTATTTTGGGAACTTAATTGTTTTAAAGATGTTTTTTCTTTGTGCTTTTGGTTGTTTTATAAAGGAGCTTGATTCATGTCTGATGATGATAGATGATGAGGTAAAAAGATTCCTAATCTACAAAGGTCTTAGGCTTGCATGACTGTGTGTTTGTAGGCAATTATCATTGTTCCTGATCAACAATGTGTGACAATGAACTTAGGTGCAGATGGTACGAAGATATAAGGTCAACTGTCTTATTAGATGTTGTGTGGTCTTCAACTGATTTGTCGATGTATCCATTATCTATGTGAGATATATTCCATCGTACCTTTATTTGATGTCATGGTGTCATCAACAAGGGCCTAAGGCAATTGATGGCTTCAATTTTGTCCATGTCATCGTATGAGTTGTTCCCCACAGTTGGATCGATCCTTCCAGTTCGTCAAAATCTTTGGGGAATAGTATCCCACTATATTGATTTCTTTTATGTTTATCATTTTTTCATGAATGAATACTTTGATGGATTCTGTATATCTTATAGTTATCTATATTAGTTACTTTATTCATCGTTTTCTTAGATTTTCTCTTTGTTTATTTTTTTTCTTTTTCTTTATTTCCTTTTCCGACTTGAGTCTCCCTAATGGGTTTTCGTCCAAGTCGAGTCTTACCGGTGCCTTCACAAAGGTTTTCACCTGTAGGACTTGAGGTTTCTATGTACGATATCTTTTCAAGTGGGCCCCATTGAATAATTTTTTTGAAGGGTTCCCCTGCAAAGTTTTTAGTTGTATTGCTCTAGTGAGTCGGATGTCCTCAACCACATATAGTCCCAACCATGTTGTTTTCCTTGGTTTTCCTATTAGATGATTGTCGTATAGTAATACCAAGTCTCCATCGTTGATGTCCTTTATGAGATGTCGATCATGCCAGGATTTTTGTTGGCTCTTTTGGATTTCCTGATGCTCTTGTGACAACATTCTCTCTTATTCTAGTTGAGTTAGTTGAAAGAATCATTGTCGTGTGTTAAGTCTATGGTCAAAATCCAAGGCGGAGGCTATACGACCTGCATTGGCACAAAAGTGTAGTGGGATTACAACTTATTGACCATAAACTAATTTGAATGGTGTTTGACCAATTGATCTTTTATATGTTGTTATGTAATCCCATATTACTGTTGGAACTTTATCATCCCAATCATCTCTGTTTAGTCCACATATTTTATTTAGCCCCTTGTGTAGTGTTTTGTTAAATGATTCCACTGCTTTGTTGGATTCTGGATGATATGCAGTCATTTTTCTATGGTTGATTACGAACTTTCTGAGTAGTACTTCAATTGTGTTATTGATAAAGTGTGTTCCTTGATTGTTGATTATTGTCAAAGGGTAACCAAATCTGGTAATTATGTTTTCATAAACAAATTTTGCAGTTGTTTCTTTTGTGCAATTCTCAACTGGTTCAGTTTCTGCCCATTTGGTTAGATACTCAACAACTGTAATTATGTACTTTGGTCCTGACCTCTTGATCTTGTTGGGAAGGGTCTGATGAAATCAATAGCCAAAATTTCAAATGGTAAACTTGGGTTTACCGAATGTAGGGGCATTTCATTTTTCCATAATGGTCATCCCATCCTCTGACACTTGCCACATACCTGTATTTTTTCTCGATAGTCTTTATGTAGTGTCGGACACCAAAGACCGGTTTGAAGAATTTTTCTAGCTGTCATGTCGGCTTGAAAGTGTCCTCCTATTGTGCCTGTGTGTGCCTAGATAATGATGTTTTCTCATTCATTCTCTAATGCACATCTTCGCAGGATATTATACAATGCTAGTTTGTAGAGGTATCTTTTTATTAGAATGAATGGTGCAACTTTCATTGCTATGATCTTCCGCTTGTTGGCTGGGAGGTCCTCAGGTGCTTTTCCATCTTCTAAAAAATTGTAATTTTTTCTAATTCCTTAGGGGCTGCTTCCACCCTGAATAAATTCATGTCTGGTAGATCATCGTCTATCCCTATCAGAACTTCTCCTGTCTCTTGTCGGGATAGGTGATCCGGGCTGACATTTTTCTTCCCTGGTCGAACTACTATTTCAAAGTCGAATTCTTGAAAGAGTAGTAGTTATCGACAAATATTACCGTGATGGACTGATTTGTTGACTAAATATTTGAAAGCTTGATGATCAATAAAAAATACAAAGGGATTTGCTAAGAGACAGTGTCTAAATTTTCGCAGGGAAAAGATCATTGTTGAAGCTTCACGCTCTGTCGTCGAGTAATTTTGTTTTGATTTATTTAGTTTCCAGCTGGCATATGCGTTGGGATGGTAGACCATCTCATTGTACGGTTGGGCTAAGACTACGCCAACAACAACATTAGATGCATCGACATGTACATGAAATTTTCTAGACCAGTCGGGAAATCTTTGTATTGATGCTTCTACCAACTTTCATTTTAATAGTTCAAAAGAGTTGTTACATTCCTAGCTCCATTGAAACTCTAATTGTTTGTTTAGTAGCTTGGCAATTAGAAAAGTAATATCAGAATAATGTCGAATAAACTTTCGATAGTATCCTGTGTGTCCAACAAATATTTTTATTTGTTTGTGATTGATTGGCGGTTTTAAGTCGAGGATGACTTTGATCTTGGCCATATCGTCTTTTATGCCATCTTTACATACAATGTGTCCCAATAGTATGCCTATTGGTGTGGCGAAGATACATTTTTTTATATTCAAAGATAAGTGGATCTATTTGCATCTCTCCAACATCATTCTTAGCCATTGTATGTGATATTTTAGGAGGTTGTAGATAGTCCAGTTGTCGAAATATATGACCATTGTTTTATAGATGTATTCTTGAAATTCTTTGACCAATATCTTGGAGAAGACTATTGGGGTGTTTTTGAGGCCAAAGGGCATGACTCTGTATGCAAATGATCCAAACTCAGATACAGATGTAATTTTTTCTTGATCTTATTTTGTTATTTCTACTTGATTGTATCCGGAGAATCCGTTAGTAAGGGAATAACATTCATGCCCTGTGACTTCATTGATGATATCTTCAGCATATGGTGTTGGAAATGGATCTATTACTGTGAGCTTATGTAATCCTTGGAAGTAAACATAGATTCTTATCTTCTTGGGGTCGTGCTTCTTGGGTTGCACGACCATGGGAATTTTCCATTCCGACATATCAATTGGATATATGATATTAGTTGATATCATTGCCTCAATTTCCTTTTGGACAATAGGTTTGTATTTATGTGTTAATTCATATGGCCGTTTTTTTATAGGATTGGCTCCGGTTATTAGTTCGATTTTCATTTCGCCCATTTATTGTACTAAACATTTCATGTCTTTATAGTCTCTTGCAAAAACATCTTGGTATTCTTTTAATAGGTCAACTATTTCTAAGGTTTGCTTTTTAGTCCAGTAGTCGCCTATTCTGGCCATTTTTGGTCGGTCGTCCATTGAAATGTTGAATTCTTTGGTCTTGATTTCTGCATCCATCCATTTAGGTGCTTTTGAATCGTTTAATTGACATTATCCTTCGACGACTATCTGATAATTTGGCGGGAAGTCAGGCTTGTCTGTATCTTGTTTTTCCTCTTTCTCTTCCTTGGTCACAGAGTAAATTGTTTTGACATGATTTTGTATGCTTGGGTGATTTTTCTTCCAATGAAAGATCTGCCCTGTAAAACTATGTTTTCCATATCTATCTAACGAGCTATAACAATATTTATACTCTGAGTTGATACAAAATTATAAGTTGAGGTCCAACATTCGTCGACTTTGGTTTTTCCCTTTTCCTTCATCTCCTTAGGACTTGTTTTTTCTAAAAAGCTTTTGATTTCTTTTATAGTTACTTGTAGGAGTGCCTTCTCTGATATGAATTCAAAGTCCTTAAGAAAGTTAATCTTAATTACATTCCATTTGAATGTACGCTTAGATGCTTCTTCGATATTATACCACTTATGTGGTATGCCAGATAATGTATTCAGAAACATGTGCAACCATACTCATTCATCCTGGCATTCTGCTTGTGCAACAACCCAAATTGATTAATTTTATCATAGTTTTTAATTTAAATTTAATTAATTATTAAAATATATTAATGAATCTTTATTATTTTATTTTTTAAAAGGTGGGTGAAGTAATTAATGGGGGGATAAGGCTGTTGGGAATTAATGGGGGATAAGGTTGTTGGGAATTAATGAGGGGGAATTGAGAGAGGAGGATAAGGAAGAAGGGGAGGACTTGGAAGGGGATATTATTTTTTGTTTGAGGATTTCTGAATTGCAAAAAGAGGGAGAAGGAGGAGGAAATTGGAGAAATGTTTTTGGGGAGCTCTCACAAGGAACTGTTGTTGCTGGGAATTTTGGGCTCGAGGGCCAAGAAACCGCAAGGAATCCTGGAGCTAGGGAGTCGGAGAGTCTATTCCTAGCTGGCTGGGAGGTTAATATTCAGTGTGGGCAAGAACAAGGGCAAGAAGAAGAACATGATCAGACAGAAAAGGGACTAGATAAACTAACCTGCAGGTGGAGGTATGTATTATGGTGTTGTTATCATTATTCTGCTGTTGTTGTTATCATTATTATGTTGTTGTTATTATTATTACTATGTTGTTACTGTTTATTCCTGGTTTATTCCAAGTATAAGAAAATCATTAAAATAAATTCTAAACTAAATTTTAGAAAACCTATATTTAGTTTGAGTCCTGAAAATAACCAGTCTCTACATATGGTATCAGAGCCCGATTTCAAAACTGAAACCTAGGCTTGACCACCCACATAACTGTACATTATGTTCCAAGAAACCCTTTATTTACAGCCTAGAAAACCTTTATTTATATACCATAAAACCTATGAAGACTACCCGGAAGAACCCCAAAAGAACTACCCATAGGAACCCAGGAATAGGGAGAGTCCAAAAAAAAAAGGGAGGGGGTTCCTGCAGATCTGTCTCACCCTCTGTTCTGGTTACCTGTAAACTGTATGCTCACCTACACGAGGCGTAGAGAATCAAATAAGTGAAAAAAAAGAAAAAGAAAGAAAGAAGCATGCAAAGTTTGCAAAGCTAAAATATAATAAGGGTAGTGATCCGAATAATGTAAATAAAGAAGTAAACTATAACAATCATAAGAAAACATAGAATGATATTATGATATGATAATAGGAGGCCTTACAAAAGGAAATTGGCCTTCCAAGTCATCTTGCCTTATTTTCACAAAGTGCACAAATCGTAGACCTTCTACCATGATTACAAGCTTTTTTTTACTGTTGACCAACACTCTTGTTGCCCACACGCATGATGTTGGGGGATTCCAAACTATGACGACAATAACCAAGCTCGTCTTCAGAAAAATTTGCTGGAATATCTGAATCACTATTGTTATCTGCCTACCCAGAAGGAACCTTGTGCCCAATAGAAAAGACATGATTGCTGACATGGCTGCCATATGTAAAGGAAGAGCGACGACCATTTCTTGTAGAAAAATTGCGTATAGGATGACTGAAATACCCCGACTTGCCATCAGAAGAAAAGGATGAATTGTCCTTGGTAGTTTTGTTATCTTCAACTTTAGAGTTGCGTACAACCGCTAAACCACAACTTAATGGTTCAAATTTAGGCATATGATGAACGGACTGAGAGTTGTCCATACAATCAACCATCTCAGATCTTTGAGCAGTGGAAGCTTTGTCAGCTTCAGCCTCCACCACAAGCTCATCGAACAATTCAATTGGGTTGTTACATTTCTGCCAACATGCCACTCTACTCTACTCTTAAATATCTAGCAATAATAAGAATAATATGCCTGCAAGAGAAGAATGCAGACATCAATATCCTTTATGGGCAAGTGCAAGTATATAAAAGAATCCCAAACCCGCCCTGAAAAACCACTTCACAGGCCGGATTTGGATTAGCCCCACCCTTTGGGAACCAAATAAAGTCAAGAAATCAACGACAGAAACGTGTGCCAAAAAACTTAAAAGATAACTTCTACTTAAAAACAAAATTTGTGACCAATGGAATCCTCTACCATTATTGAAAGCAATATTCACATGAAACATGACGACCACCGTTCCTTTTGTTGCTACCACGACAGTGCGGCTCGACTCCTGAGCTTTGATAGCCGCCATTTCCATCCTGCTTCCTCTGTAAATCATCACCGTAAACTAGCAATCAATCCAAACACAACATCAAGTCAATGCGCATGTCAAAGTCAGGACCAAGGCCAGCCATAAAGATAGAGCCCACGGGTCAGTATGCACTACGCATCACAACCACAAACAAAAATCTCAGTCAGATCTAGATACATAACCATGGACTGCAATGGGCAGTCAAACATCATAAATGATTTCACAACACAAACAACACGAGTCGGCCGAGACCGTAGACTAAGCTATGCAGCCAAAGTCACAACACAACACAACATAGAAGTCCACGCTCAAACCAAGCGCCCAACACCAAGCTCATGAGACCAATACACAACACGCCCCAAGGCCCAAACACCCAGTACCAAGCGCTAAGCCATGATGGAGAAAATAGTTCCATCTTCTCTACGCGTCTAGTATCAAAACCATACACACAACACTGTTGTGCTTCAATATATCTTCACATTGTATAAGCATGTTGCAGGCAAGCAACCATCACCTTTGTTGCTCCCCTGTCTCCGCCACCAACGCC
>JASDQU011404892.1:28593-42628 GCA_032191745.1 Picea mariana | reverse complement strand
GGGCAATAACAAGAACAATATCAGATAGAAAAGGGACTAGATAAACCAACCTGCAGGTGGAGGTATGTATTATGTTGTTGTTATCATTATTCTGTTGTTGTTGTTATCATTATTCTGCTGTTGTTGTTATCATTATTCTGTTGCTATTGTTATCATTATTCTGCTATTATTGTTTATTCCTGGTTTATTCCAAGTATAAGAAAATCATTAAAATAAATTCTAAACTGAATTTTAGAAAACCTTTATTTAGTTTGAGTCCTAAAAATAACTAGGCTCTACAGCTTGTTTCCATTCTTTCTCACATTGTTGAATGTGAGCTACTAGGTTAAACCCACGTTTGAATGTTGGGATATCYAGGTTTGTYGATAATTGTCCCCCCCCCAAATATTTCTACAAAGTATAGAGTGGAAGTGGTCCATGTCTGTAGTCGAGGTGCATGCATTTCCCACCATCGTGCAGCTTGACCTGTGAAGGACTTGAATAGACTTTGAATTCTCCYCTGTTCTCCGACCGACTTGGACACTTTGTCGACATGCTCCGACRAAGAGTTCCTTTCAYTGAATTGAAGAGTTTTCCTTACTTTTATATGAGTTGGAATGAGTGCCAAYGTTTGCTTTAACTTTCTTTCTGCCACAATAGGTACAAATTGTACTGAGAAGCATGATTTGGATCTTATTATCGGTATGGCTTCTATCGACCAACATTCTTTTGCTTGGGCTTCGTAATTCYCCATTTACCAGTTGTATAATTCTTTATATGAATTCTGTCTTATTTATAATGGGGATCGAACTAGGATTTCACCTTCACTGTTCGGMTCGACACTATCTCTTTGCTCATTTATTACTTGATATAATTGTTGGGCTTGATGAGATTCATCCCATGTCTCGGCCCAAGGTTTTCCTTCCTTTGGATCCAATGGGATTATGATTTTTCTTCCACTTCCTTTCAATTTGATCATATCTCTTTGGAGGGAGATTGTAGCTCGCATGTTTCTTCCCCAAGGTCTGTTGACTAAAGCAAGGTAAGAAGGAATTACTTCGACCAAATTGATTACTTCAAAATTGACTCTCTTCAAGATTCCCATTATAGATGTTATTACACTTTTAAGGGTACAAATTGGTTCAATGAACCTATGATCTGCTAGCTTTAGGAAATTCATGGTTGGTTGGAGCAGTGGTTTTCCAAGTCAAATCAACGTTTCCCTTGGGAGTATGTTTACTTGAGATCCAAAATTGACTATGACTTCCTTGATCATACGTCCATCAATTTTGAGGTCGACTTGTCGGTCAAAGTCGGTTGTATTCCTTTCTTGAGATAACTGGTGCAGACTTTTAACAGATCTTTGGTCTTCTTTATATTCTTTTAGAATACTCAGTAGGTTGATCAGACAATCRACCAATTTTTTTTCCTTTAAAAACTACAAAAAATTGTCTAACATAGTATAAGAAATGTTTGTATGTCCTCCCTTGTTACTTTTATCTTGGTCGATGTTGTTGAAGAATGTAATCGCTTCCTGCATAAGTTTGTCTTGTTGATCTAGGTTGGGGTATATATGTTGGTCTCTCCTTTGTTGACTTGATAGGTCTGGATACATATCTTCATCGACTCCTGAATGTGTTATTACATGAAGGTTCTTTGAATTCAGAATCTCTTGTTTTGGCACTGTGTGCAAGAGATTTACATTTCTTTTGTTCATGAATTTTTCTAGTACAATCAGACAGTCTTCTAGGGAATGATCTCCTACTACATAAATGTTACAAAACTTGAGGACAATTCTATCTTTGATTGGATAGTCTGGGATGATATGATTGTCTGTTCAACAATTAAAGAAATATTAGAGTCTTCTTTTGCATCCTCTACCAAAATTTCCTCGTCCTTGTCCTCTGCCTCGACCTCTTCCTCTATATCCATTTCCATTTGCTTGGTCGAGACGCTAGTTGGCCACCTTTGTATGATATAATGAGTCAATGTTATGTCTATTATTTCCATTCAACTGTCATTCCTAAGTGGAATGATTATTCTCTTTGCATATATGGCATCACTTGGGTAATGCATTCCTTAGATTTCACGAGCAGTCTCTTGTTGTGTGATTTTTCAAGGCTTCGCAAATATCACAATATGTTTCAATCTGGATGCTTTTGACTGTTGGGTCCACCACATTATTGAATTTGCAGTAATATTTTGTGTGTAGCTCTGTGAGCTTGTCTTCGAGTCTTTTTTTAGTGATTGTCGAACACAAGGCCCCTTCATCATCCATTTCAATCTACTGTACTTTTTTCAGTATGTCTTCGCATGTCTAAAGATCATACATTTGGAGTGAAATTATGATCTTTTGTAGTAGTCCTGCTACATACCATTCTGCCAACAAATTTTCGTCAATTGCGTAAGAGATTTGGCTTAATACATCTTTAAACCTATTATCATATTCTTGGACTGTTTCACCCGGATTTTTCTTGATTTATTTTAGTTTTTCTGCTACCAAGTGATTGTTGTCTTTAGTTTTGAAGAACTTGAGGAAGTTTTGCTTTATATCTTCCTTCGAGCATTGTTGATTGTTTGTATAATTCATAAATCAAGTAATAGCTCTGGCTCGAAGCGTAGCACCGAACTATGCCATTTTTTTGTCCTCTTCAATTATGTCGGTTGCGTCCAAAAATTTCTCGCAGACGAACCAATGCCTMTTAGTGTCTTCGTCGCCTTCATAAATCGAGATATGATTTAGACCCATATTTACTTTCTGAGGTTTCTTCGAAAATGGAACTATTGTAAGAGTTTCTGTCGAGGTTGATTGAGAGGTTGGATTACTTTCTTGAATCAGGTTCTGGGTTTTCAACTCGACTAATTCAATTGCTAACTATGCTCATTTTTTGCTTGGGCTTCGAGCGTCTTTCTGACGATCTTTTTCTAAAAATTAGATGAATCGTCCTCTACAGGTTTGTGACGGTTCATTTTCACTATCTGTTGTGTTGGAATCTTGTAAAAATAGATTCGACAGGGGGGCGATGTCTGTGAGATCTCTTACATGAAGAAGTATATCTTTTGGTCGATTTTCACTATTTCTTGTGCTTCAATTAGCATTGCATCTCTTATTTGACCAATGTTATTAGTTCGACCCCACACTGGTTGTGATTGTGTATCTATGTGAAGTCTTTGTCGAAGGAAGTCTACAATATGTGGTCTAGGACTTCTTATAGGAGAAAGTCAAATTGCGGGTCATGAATCATCAATCTCCATGTCGACTTGGTCATTGGCTTGTTGGGTGCTATCGACTGCCATACTCAATTGCAAGCTTCCACTCCTCCCAAGAGTCGTCGGGGTGCTCTCAGGGGCTGCTCCAACGATCTGTTGCGCCTGGGTAGGTTTTCTATG
This sequence comes from Picea mariana, assembly GCA_032191745.1. Classification (NCBI taxonomy): domain Eukaryota; kingdom Viridiplantae; phylum Streptophyta; class Pinopsida; order Pinales; family Pinaceae; genus Picea; species Picea mariana. The sequence continues at coordinate 39,259 of JASDQU011404892.1, read as the reverse complement.
ATATTTTTGGAGATCCCTCTCATTTCACAACTCTTCTCATTTCTTTTTTCTTTTATCTCGCTCTATTTTTTGAATATTAATTGAAAGCTTATGGATCTGCATTCGATGCACACATTTCTCGTTTAAATTAGTTATCTTTCTCTCGACTTCTGGCATTTTCAACTTGGGTGTGGTTCGAATTCAGTTCAACTTTGTCTTTAACTTCGACTTTGACTTATCTCATCCCACATATCATCCAGTCCCCCGACGCTGACCCCACTTACTCGCGGTCGATGATTTCCATTATCATTTTTTGTACGCTCATTTCTTTAAAAATTAATCCCAAGCTTCTCAGGTATCTTTACAGTTAGCTTCCAAGAACGATTCCCACTCTTCTTGTCTCTTCTTCTAATTGGAGTTTGGAGGAGGATTTTTCAAATGGGGTCGGTACTCGATAATGTCGCTGATTCCTTTGTCTAAGAGGAATTTATGCAGCAGGGAAGGGGTGGTGCAAAGGAATCCATTATGCAGTTTCATATAGAATTTTTTCTTGATGGTTTGGACTCACTCTCTATCTTTGACTGCTTGATCTTCGATGTAATCTTCCACAATCCTCTCAACCCACTCGTTTAAGTTTTTTCTTCCTCCATTTATGATCTTGTGCATCAACTGCTCATCGGAAGTGGGTCTGCGCATTAGGCTGATTGAGATATGCGAATAATGCTTCTGGAATGGCTTCCAGGAACCACTCGTAAGTTCCCGAGAAGAATTGAGTGTGTGATTCAACAAGCATCAATCGATTTCTTCTTGCATAATTCTTGATGTAATTGATAATTTTATGCTCCCACCATTCACGCATGTCTTCCAAAGTTAGCATCTATGTGTGTTTTTGTTGTGCATGCTCGAGTTCAGAACTAGTGGTAATGAAACCAATGTTGTAGTCTAAGAGAAAGTACGAAAAGGTTGCCAACAGGTCCTTACATAGAGCATTACACASTACAACATTATATATAAGARCACATAGACATATAGAAGAACATATACAAGTGGGGGCGAACCATCAATAACTTTTACTATATATATGTCTAAAAGAACCATTGTCTTTCCATTACATGATAGTGTATATGTGTGTGTGATATACAKTTACCAGTCGACTACATTCCTTAATTGTTCGGTCGATCGACGCTAACTATATGTTCGATTGACTTCCTAAACGACTACCTCAATCGACTTGTCTAGTCGACTRGCGGGTCTAGTTGACGRGGTCGACTAGCCCTTACAACATGAACATTACACATTGCAAAGTTTTATGCTAATTKTTTTTACTATAACATAAACAATAATGTTATTTTTCTTTATTATATGAATTACCTTTTGATAAAGACTATTCATTATCTATACATCTAGTTATATTAAGTTTCAATGTTTAATATATATTTCCCAATTAAAAAGGACTAAGTAACCATACAAYCCTTGTTTTAATTATATACAAATATATATAYCTTAAAAATATTTATATATTACAATAAAAATTGAATAACACCAAATTCTATAATATTATTCTCATTATTTTYAACAATTGTATATTATTATCCAATTCATGATAACTTGGAACAATAATTATATGAACATTTTGAAATGAGAACTCATGCCTCATTGAAATATAATAACACTAAAAAGTTGTAATATAAGTAGTATTACAATGATACAAATGCACATTTTAACTTAAATTTTTGGTTAAAGGAGTTGGATTTGACCGGCACTCAGAAGTGCGGGCATCTCATTGACCGCCGACCCCGATGTGTTAATTTGGGCTGGGGGGGATGCCACCGGCCGCATCACTGTCAAGAACATTCATTCCGCTCTCCTTCATCGGCAAAATGTTGGCCCAGATTTTTCCTGGACGTTCCAGATCTGGAACTGGAAAGTTCCCCTCAAGCTGAAACTATTTGTCTGGTTGGCTGGTAAGGAACGTATCCTCACCTGGGATGCTCTTCGCCGGCGTGGCTGGAGTGGCCCGGGAATTTGCCTACTTTGCCGTTTAAATTCTGAGGACACCTCACATCTGCTGGTCCAATGCCCCTTTACCACAGAGCTCTGGAATCTTTTGTTGAAACACTACGCACTCCCTTTCAAGTGGAGCAGGTTTTCCATTGCTGACTGTTTCTCCACTTGGATAGCACAAAGATCGGCCCCAATGTCTCTGGCGGTATTTGCGTGTTGGCATCTCTGGATCGAGAGAAATTTTGCAGTTTTTGAAGATCGGCCGCCTTCTGTTAGGCGTGTTTTTCACAAAATTTTGGCAACCTTCTACTGGCAGCCACCATCGATCAAGACCTTCTCTCCTAAAGTGTGCACACTAGAGGTGGCGACTGGAAAAACACTTATCTGTTTTGATGGTGCTGCTCAACTGGATGGTCGGGTTTGCGGGGCCGGGGGCATCTTCAAACATCACCCGGCGAGGGTCACCAAGTGGTTCCTAAACTGTGGAGAGGGAACAAATACTAAGGCCGAGCTCTTGGGACCGTGGGCCTCCCTCACACTGGCGGCTATGTGGTCGATCAACCATCTTCTCGTTCTTGGTGATTCTCGTGTGATCATTGACTGGATATTGCAAAAATGCAACCTACACTCAATTCATATTGAACGCTGGTTGCACCTCACGAGGAACCTTTCCGCCCACTTCGCCGACATCAATTTCAAACACATTCCTCGTTCTCTCAACAGGGAGGCTGATGCGCTCTCAAAGAGAGCACTAAATGGTGTGGTGGGAAGACTCTCGGTCTTCCACAGCGAWAATGGGATAGACAGTCCCATATCCTCCATAAATGTCTTTGAAAGATGAAGGCCRTAGCCATTTAGCTGATGAATTGGATCCAGTTACTTATTTTAGTTAAATCTATTTGAGTAGAGATGTACTCTCTCCCCGTGAGCGATAGGGTAATTCCTCCAGGYTGGATATGTATTGATTGAGTCCCTGTATTGGAGCGGTTCTTTGATGACAAACAGCTTGCAGTGCTGGCAGATGTAAAAGAATTTATACTTTTTATAAATTTGAGGAATTTTTTATTGRAAAAAAAAGGAGTTGGATTTTATATTCGTTTTGATAAGTGAATTTAAAAAAATAAATATAAAGTTATGAAAAAATAATATATTTAATATAATATTTGAAAAATACATTTTTTCCACAATTCATTAAAGAGATGTGGATGGGATACAAATTCATGGTAGAGTAAATGTGTTTGTCATATGATAAAAACGAAATAAATATAATATATATTCAATTTTAAAGATGATGTTATGTTTTTATTCGCATTAAATTGAATGGACATGACGTGACAGAGGTTGTGCAACATGGGTGTTAGTATGAATGTACGTTGATAGAAATTGGTGTTCATATGGGCATTCCTTGATAAACAATATGATGACAAAAATGCATATGGTATCCCCTTCAAATTGCAACAAAGCCTCACATATTTATGGCGATGGTCATAAACTTAACATTCATCCAATTGCATGTTACATCTTTCAATCACTCAACCTATCAACAACATCCCACATCCCAAATTGGATGAGATATCTTCATAAATTCCCACCATGGAAGCCGCCTCCACACTGTTATAGGGAGTTTCACTGTATACATGTAGCGAGCATCCCTCTCTAGTAGGTAAGATGAAAGAATCCAACAATCAAAAATCACGATTTTGATAATGAATTTATATTGTTTCGGATATTTTGACATTATAAATGGATTTCTAGGCTTGACTCATCTTGGAACAACTCAATACTATAATTTTTATAATCAAAATTTGTAATTCTAATCATTCGTCAAAACTCCTACTCGATTTGCAATGAGTTTATTAGTCCATGCCATGGGACTATAGCAATGAGTTTGCTTTTGATGTGACATTAATTTGTCTTTTATCATAAATTTGTGTATGCAATGTAATGTTTAACATAGGAAAACAAACATATATTTTTGGATATAATAAAAATATTTGTGTTTCTCATTTCTAATTGGTTGATAGAATTGAAGTGTTATTGTTCCCTTCACTTCTTTGAATATGTAGAATTGATTACATAATTAATGAATTTCACCAAACACCACATCTAAATATAAAAAGTTGTACTATGTATTTATTATTATGCATTATTCTATTTATATTATATTTAATATCTAATATATTATTTATTATTATATTTATAATATATTTATTCTATTTATATTATATTTATGAATATTATAATTCCATTCAACTTACAGTTCATTATATATTTTAAATAACAAATAACCCTCAATTATCTTTTGACAAAAAAATCTATTACTTGTGCATTTAGTTATATTAAGTTCCATTGTTCAACATGTATTTCCCAACTAACTCGACAGGGATTGCGTTGCCATGCAACCCTTGTTTAAATTTGTTATTTTGAAAATGTGTAAGAACTATGTGAAAACCAAAAAATTCTTATGGTGGTGGGATTAATTAATAAGGCCGGTAATTTTTATTTATTAAATATCATTGGGTTATCGTTTATTGTAGTTGGATGATTGAAGTTGGTAAATCAATGTATCATATTATTATCTTTCTTTATTCCCTATGAAGTAATGTAAAGAGGTTATGCATATTTCTATGATATAATAAAAGTTCCTTATTATGTTTTGGTTGATCTTTGATTTTTATTCATAGTACAAAATGGAGTAACACATTGGAAGAATTGAAATGAAAAGCAATTTGACAATGATGTGATTGACATTATATGAAGAGGCTCCTCCCTCCATATCTATCTCGCTCGCACATTTATCTCTTTCTTTATTTCATACATAAATAAGAACCTGATACTCCAATTTTGTTATCCATGTGCCGAGTGAACTACTCAGTTTGTGTCTTTTCTCCTTATACATCGGTTGCCCTTTGTAGTTTGGAGTGCCTTAAGTTAGTTGTTACCGACCCTCTCCCTACCTACCCTATTGGTCGAGTAAGTGTTTTCTATCACTCATTGTACTTCCTATCCCCCCACTTATTCTCTACCTCTTGGTCATCCTCCATCCATTTATGTTATTTTTAAAGAAGATAGACAAGTTGAAGAAGAGGGAGGGGGAGCGTGGACAACTTGAACAGATGGGCCAACCAACTCCCACTCTTTTGGGCCTCACCTTCTTTTAGGTAGGGTAGGTTTTTGATTCTTTCCGACCGATACAGTAGGCATTGAACTTGCTGAACCGAATGAGATATTAATATAGTATTCACCACTTCTTTGTCATATTGAAAGCTTTCACCTTGGTAAATCATGGTAGGGTTGATCATGAATTCATGGTGGACAGTCTTAAGAATGGGGCTTGGTAAGGCGTACCTTTCCTGGATGAGGGAGTGTACAAAGTAAGTCAATGTTGGCAGGCCAAGGATAGTCCTTGAAATAAATCGTCATGCATGTTGGCCTTTTGGGCATTCCATGCATGCCCCCCCAACAACCATTTCAATCGGTTTGTTTGTTCTCCTCCAACCCCTTCCAACCTGAATTGTCTGCATCTAGCTCACGTTCCCCATATGTATCTTCTCTCTTTAGCCTTTAAGAGACTCTTATGATTCTTACTAGATAATAGACTTGTTTTCTTTCACAACTTGTATCATGTTGGTAACTAGAGCATAAAGAAAATACATAACTCCATAAAAGGGTGTTGGAATGTTTAGACACTTAAGGGTTAGTTAAGATCTACTTGGTCTAATGTGTTTTCATGTAAAGTTTGTTTCCTTAGTATGAATTAGTATGCGTTTGTAGTTATATAATCAGACGATCACAATATGTTTTAGACATAAAGTGATTGACGATCATATTCTCCTCGATACTAACGTCTAGATTGATTTGTGTCTTAGCACTCTATTGGTCCATGATCTCTATTTAAAGAGCCTGAAGTATCATATGCTAAAGATCGATTATGAGAAATTCATATGTAAAATTGTTTTCTTTTGCATTACTATAATGCCTCAAGTGGTCTTGTTAGTTGGGGTCGTGGACTATTTCCTTCTTTGAGGGTTTTAACCACTTGATACACTAGTGTACTTATATTTTATCTATTGGTGTGAGCAGTTGCTTAAGGTGTTCAACATGTGTGGATATACCTTGCTTCTCAAACATGGTATCAAGGCCCGTATGAAGACTTGCTCATGTTGTTGATTGAGATCTCAAATATGTGTTGTTGCATGCATCAAAATATTTATGTGTTCTGCTATTTTCATGCATTTCTAGGCTAAATGAGTTGTTTGATTGTGTTTGAAACATTGCTTTCAGTTGGAAACACTATTCGTTTCACCCAAAAAGGTTTTCATTTGTCCAAGATACAACCATTTTTGTCATATCTGGAGGTATAAAGTTTCATTACGTTTTTTGTTTTTTGCTTTGTGTTAATATTTCAGTTTTTCTGTTTATATTCTTGGTTAGCTAACTTTTCTATTTGTGTATGCTCTGTACAATCTTGGAAAACCATAAACACATAGTAAAATATTTTCTTTTATGTGTATGCTATTTTATCTCTGCTTTATGCAATCTCAACAAATAAAAAAAAAAGAAAAAAACTTGCATTTCCCGGGTAGGCTAATTGAGACCTAACCCCTATATTGTTAAGTTTCAGATTTGTTTTTTCCGAAATTTTGCTTGTTTTGGGTGTTGATGCATTTTAGTGAAAGTTGTTTAGTTTTTCATTTGGTGTTAGCCCCTAAACTTATCACCACATATATTGTGCCATCATGGTTGCTAGATGTAGTTCCTTTGTTAGAGGATTTTTGTTTCCCTCATTTATGGATTTTTATCATGTCTTATGGTTTATCTAGTGGYGCACTCCACATTTTCACATGCCCGTAGGTGGTTTATCCTCCAACGACTATATTGGTGGACTCTTCATGTGATTTTTGCAWGGATGGATGAGCTCCCTAGAATACCTAGGGTTTTATAGCATTGGGATGTGTTCTTGATATGGATGACTACTCACTTATGTGGAGTGCTCCCTTAATCCTTGTTCCTTGGGACACATAATGAGTCATAACCACTCYTAATTGCACATTTACCTAGGCCACCTAACTATTTGTTGTATCTAGGTTTATTTTGTGGATCAATCTCAGGGATCTATGCTTTAGCACATGGTTTGAGGCCCCCTTCATTCATGGATATAAAGTTTGGCACATTATTTTATGTCTCTTGCACCTTGAAGRAAAAWTTATTTGGATCTTTGGAGAATATTCCCTAGCCATTTTGGCYAGTTTGGGGAGTATGGTTGGCTCTTAATAATATTTTATATCTTGGACTATTGGAGTTCTCCTMTATTATGGTATCTTAGCACATTTTTTTGAAGGTATCTTAATGAGAACACCCTGTGAAGTAGAATCACATGACATTCTTGATGGATTTATATGGTCAACAATCATAAATCAAGGAGTTGTATTGCTTCATGATAGGACAAGTGGCATACTCATTTTTATCTCTCTATTTTATTATTCATTGTTGACTTGTCTTTAAGAGTTTGTTAGAGGATAATATTTCTTTATGTTTTCCTAGGAGAGACCATAGATCTAAATCTTGAATATTATTATTTTATGTGTGAGGGTTTTGAGCTCTAACTCTATTTAAGAGGATCTCCCTCCTATTGTAATGGTTGTTGAAATTTTGAGCATATACTTTAGAGAACTATTGTTGAAGACTTGTTGAAGGTTTTTCATGCTCAATGGAATCTTTCTTCTTGATGTAAGACATTTGTTTTGGATCCCAACTTTTTGAATGTGATATTGAAAATGCTTGCAAAGAAATATGTTTGAAGGGATAATTTACAAGTAGTACTACTCATTTAGAAGTGTTTAAGTGTGGGTCTCCTCCCTTTAGAAGTCTTTGATGTTTTATTTATGGAAATATGATGTTGCATACAATATATTAATTGGAGTTGTTGCAAGTTTGCATGTCCATTGATAGGCACACTCTTAAGAAATTTTAAGAGGTGCACTATTAATAGGGCTTCTCCAAGTAAATTTTATTGCACTTCATAACAAGAAAATAAGGTTAGTTGTAGCATGTTCATCCCAACTCTTTCTTGTCCTTATCTTTAAGGAAAACAACTCTCTAATGTTGATCCTTTGACTTCATATGCTGAATATTGGTTTAGGCACTAGTCTATGTTTCAACCACCCCATAAAAACAATACAATCAACTCTTTTCTTTCTTGTTTTACAAATCTTAAATAGTCTTCAAGAGAAAATCATAAATAAAATTTGTTTCCCAAATCTAATTTGCATTCCTTGTTATCATCATACATTAGACTTAATGTTTGTTCAAGACTCCACCCTTGTGTTGGAGGAGAGCTAGTCTAGAGAGAGTGAAGGATCTACTTTGGTGATAGTGGTTATCCCTTCTTCACTACTCCATAAGGTCTTACATGTGCTTAGGAATTTATCACATAAAGTAAGGGTTTGGGTGGTAACATTTTGGTGCCATTTCCAAGGATAAAGTCCATTTCCTAGGTCTAGAAGGTTATGCTTCAGTACATTTGATGGGTCCTGAGTTAAAGATCCATATTGAAAAATCATTTGATGAATCCACATAAAGAAGGTGTAACCAAGAGGTACTCCAGAAGGAGTTCTTTGAAAATATTATTCCTTGATTTGTTGAAATGAAAAGGTTTTATTGAAGAAGAGTGAACAAATTAGTCCAAGAATCAATTCATCAGACCCTGGAAATTCTTGAAAACATAAGAGGATTGTTTATTGGTGGTACAAGGAAAAAAAATCCAACAAGAATCAATGATTCATGGACAACTAATTTGTGCATGGCCCTAGATATCACAGGTCTTCAAGGAGATGCTCCTCATGCCTTACCAGATAAATACCACAAATGGCTTCGTAAATGTTCTAGTAACAATGCCATTTCAACTAAAAACCATGAATCAAATTTTGAGGATACAATGTATGGACACGATTTTGATCATAAGGATGTGGTGATGAAATGTTTTCTATTATATTCAGAGGACCATGCTAGGGTTTGGTTTAGAGGTTTTTATGATGTAGGTGTTGCAGAGGAATGAGTTCAAGAAATTGATTTTGTAACAATGGGAGGTTCAAAAAGATGGTAGAACGTTTCTAACTAAAATCCATGAGATTAAGAAAAAGGGAAATGAAACTATGAGACAATTTAATATGAAGTTCCAAAAATTAATTAATCAAATTCCCAAAGAGATAAAGCCTTAGGGTGGTGCCATTGTCCCCATTGATTTAAAGGTAACCTAAGAGTTGGCAGGTAAAATTGAGGACAATATTACTTCTTATGGTAAAATAAATCTTTTTGGTTCCTCTAGACCATCCACATCTAGGTCTGAAACAAAATATAGAGTATGAATTCTATAGATCCAACTCCAGATGCAACAATAGTGTTTAATGAGGCATTTATAAATTTGATTTCTAGCTTCACTTAGTCACAAACTGCAATGCAAAATATGCTCTTATGTTTGGAAAGAGCACAATGACATTTGAGTAAATTTGGGGTCTAAAATGGGCCTCATATGAAAATTCCGTGTTGATGAGTTAGAATTCAAAAACCAATAGAGTTTTAGGAAATTGGATCAACGATAATCATTGACTTGGATTTACAAAATTCAATGATTATTATGTGTCATATTTTTATTTGGCAATATTTAACTACATATAAACCTCGCCTTGATTAAGATCTTAGTAATATCATCTCAAGATATGATAAATATTCTTAAAATGCTAAATATAGAGTATTTTATATTATCACTACTTTGAGTCCTTAAAAACTAAATATCACATTAATTAAAATCATAATGAAGTCATCTAAAATTATGTACTGTAAAGAATTTTACATATAATATATAATAATAATAATAAAAATACGCACACACATACACATAGATACATATAACAACTCACAAATATATATTATATATAACAAGAAATATAACTAACTTATGTATTATATAACTAAAAAATAAAATATATATTATATTATACATGTATAATTATCTTATATATTTTTTCCCCCGAAAAAAWTTGTAACTTCTATTTCACTAAAGAAAGAGTTACAATCAATAGGTGCCCAGGGCACAAATAAATTTTTGTTGTTGTTGGGATATCAAAATAGTTTCAGTACACAACTATGATAAAAATCATAAACACATCTACCCTTTGGTTCAAAATCAAATCATAGTAGAGTACAAGAGCTTCATAGAACTTCATCATCCCGAATGGAGATAATCTCACCATCTAGGAAATCCTCCTGCATTAAGTGAACCTTTGGCAGGTCTAGAGCTTCTTTTGATAGTTTGTCTGCTACTGAATTCAATTCAGGGAAAATATGTTGAAAAGTAATAGAGGAAAAAGTGGCATAAATGATCTTCAACCTTTGTCCCAAAACCTAAAGATTAGTATTTGCATAAAAAAAATTACATGACATCCAATCGATGGATAATTTGGAATCACCAAAACCCTGAAGCTCCAAAATATTCCTGTATGAAGCACGCTTTAGAAAAAGAAACAAGGCCAATAATTCATCCTTATTGTTAGTGTGTTTACCTAAGTTCACTTTACTAGATATGAAATTGTATTTTGAAAAGTATAATTGAAAACCGAATCCACACATATAGTTTGGCCCCTGACACACACCATCGAAAAACCCCCAGGGAACATTTGGAGTT
>JASDQU011404892.1:0-24033 GCA_032191745.1 Picea mariana | reverse complement strand
TTGTTAGGATACCTGAACAAATATAGAAATAATTTAATAACTTACATTTTGAGGACCAACTAACGATGAATCCACCTGAATGACCCACAAAATCCACACCAAAAAAATCCCACCTCGGAAAGAGTTTGACTAGATTAGGAATAAAGGACCCAACCTCTATGGATTCTTGAATCATTAAAATCTCCAAATGATCTAAATCAACAATTCAACGAAGGGAATGTTTTTGGCCCTCCTTCTTAGGACCTGATTGTTGACAGAATATAATTTCACGGAGGCTCACCAGAAGGGGTTTTACCAACACTAATTACCCCTTAAATGAGACGTTGCCTTCCCTATGAACCTCGTGAGATGCTCGTTCTTGAGCAATCTTAAGTTCCAACTTGCGACCAACTCAACTAGGCACATAATMTTTAATAACATCTATCCCTAAACCATCCATACGAGATGGCATCCGAGGAGGCTCCCTGGATCTAAGCAGATAAGGATCTCGACCCAATGAATGTGACACAAAATTTGAGTAAGAAGAAGCAAAAACACTTAGCTCCTGATAGGAGGAACAATCCAAGTCCTTTCCAAGATAAATAGTATGTAAACCCTCATAATGACCACATAAATTGGTTAGAGAGGGAACCAAAGTACCGGACGAAAAATGACTAGATCCATCCATCCACTCTATGAAACAAGACCTGGTAAGAGCAAGTGCATAAGAGAGTAGAGGGGGAACAATGCTATAAAAAATACAAGAATTCTCATTTAGAGGATAATTTTTTTCCCAAATAGTTTCATTCTTCCTCCATTGTGATGCCTTCAAATTGAGGTAATCTCCAAGAACATGATGCCTCACACTATCCTCTACTTTTAATGCATCCCTTACAACAATTGAGACTAGAACTTCACCAACATGTAAAATTGAAACCTCCACATTTTGATTCGCAACCAGTCCCATCGGTTGGTACCTTACTTCTTCATGAGAGCAATGCACAAAGATAGGTGCTGAAGGAATCACTTCCTACCAAGCCTCTGCACTACCCACATGCACATTCACATTCATATCCGAGTCAACATGAAGATTTTTTTTTGGAAAGCTAAATCATAGTTCGCCATTACATGGTCGACTTTGTTATAGAGAAAGCAGTGGAAGGAGACATTTTGATAGTCCAAGATCTGCGTAGAAGTCCTATCACCCCACACCAGGTCCAGTGATTCATATAACCCCTTCCTTGGATCCAAATCCACCAAGACATGCACCATAGAATGATGAATTTTGGATTATAAATATTTTCATAAGCAATAAACGAACCCAAATCTTCCCCAATAACCTACAACCCCTCATCCGTCCATAATTCCAATGCCAAGATGGGAAATTTGACCAATGTTGGTAAGTTGGAAAAAACCTTTTCCTTAGGGTTGAAAAGAGGGTTCCAATTTTTTGTGCACAACAAATTCCAATCAAAATACCACCTTTCAGATATTATTATAAAGGCATCCACTTTGTTATTGAAAACAACCCAACAACCCACCGGATAACAAGTGAATAACTGGAACATAGCCCAAGCAAGCCCTCTAGGAATTTTCCATCCACCCATAAATAGAACTAACTGAAAAGAGTTGACCAAAAAACTTACTGACCAAGATATGACCCTCTAGGTTTTGAATTTGGTTAACTTTGATGTTCTTACCCACCACCAGAGCTACACCACCCCCTCGAGATTTTACCACTCTTTTTTTGTTTTCGAGGTGGTGAAGTAACTAGATCGATCTGACCACCCTGGAGATCGTTGGTCAATAAAATTTTACCAGTGTATCCCTGCACCTCTTCTCCTCCTATATTCGGCTCTACTCCACAAGGCATAGGATCATGAGAAACATGAGAAGATGAACAATGAAGATCCGATATGACACCTTTTTTAAGAACCCCCTTAAACAATAAACCTTCCTGGCACTTGGGATTTAATGTCTCATCATCGACTAGGCGATTCAATCCCATGGACCCTGATATAAAGGATGGAGTGATTGGATCCTAACAAGACTCAGTACAAGTGGTAAAGATGCCATCCACTTTGGCAAAAGAAACCTCATCGATATCACATGGCTCTCAAGCAAAAAGACAAAAAGTACAGGAGAATATCTCTTTCTCTGACACTGTATCGTATGTGTAGTCAACTATGAGAGAGTACTCGTCCATGATTGGGACCTCTCTGTTCACTCAAACCCCCACATGGCCACCTACACTATGGAGTACTACAGGATTTCGTTTTCCATCCTAGTTTACATGAGAGGTGGTTCAATTTGATATTTTAACCAATCAACTGATCCATCTTAAACCTAGATCTATCAAGTGTTAAGAGGGATCAAATCTCTAGAGATGCAAACCTCTTTTATAGTGCAAAACTTGAGGAAAGGTTTGCACCTCAAGAGATTTTATCCCTCTCGATGCTTAATAGATCTAAGGTTAAGATAGATTTGGGTTAGTTTTAATACTTATTACAATTATAATTGTTTGTATTAGTAACTTAACATTTATATAATTGTCATTAAATAAATTATTATTATAATAATATTATCCAAATAAGTATTTAGTAATTTCATTTTCTACATTTCGATAATTAATGATTGCATATTTATGTTTTTCAAATACAACGAAGGCATGAAAAATGAAGTGCGCTCTGCTCACTTGTGAGCCAATAGAGTGAGTTGCCACTATTGATTAGAGGGTTATCCAAAGAAACATTGATAAAGCCAAACCACTATTGATTAGAGGCTTATCCAAAGAAACTTTGAAAAAGCGAGTAAAAACTACTAAATTATGCCATCACCCTCGAAATTTTTAACCCTACTTATATCAATCCACCCAACCTGTGATGTAGCCCTCTTATGACAAAATTAAAAAAACACTTAACTGCACCTCGAGATAACCACATTCTTTCCAGTCAAATAGGGCGAAGATATGTAAAGTGAAAATGAAATGAAACAGTGACCAAGCCAACATAGTTTTAACATCATTAATTGCGTATAGGTATGAGTATCGTTGTATGTACGAGTATGTTAATATTCTTGTATCCATCTAAAATTTGATATTTGGCTATACAATGTCAAACTATAGCTTACTCAAAACTAGATCGCAATCTATGATATACTTGAAGGTTGTTAATATCGTTGTATCCATCTAATATACTCTACGCTATACTTTGAAGATTGTAATGGATTAAGATGGATCGTTGTACATGCATAACATTCAATGACATTTGGCTTTAACCCTTACACCATGTAAGAATAAAACATAAATTACATGTACACGCTCCTTCTCTCTTTGCATTCTTTGGCTGCTCCTTAGAGATCCGAGAACTTCATGTATATTCATTGGATAATTGATAATTGATATTCACTTTTGTATTATATATATGTGTGTGTGTGTTTTGGAGTCGATTTAGTATAATTGAGCCGACTTGAATTTACATGTGTTTTGGAGTCTAGTGTAATTGAGCCAAGATGAGTTTTTATTGTTTTCTAATGTAACATTATGTTACGTGACAACATCTCTCTCATATTGGGATGTAGAGTGTAAGACACCCAACCCCATAAGTACCTTTTTAAGGGATGGGGTATCAAATTTTCGCTCCTCCTTAACCATGTCAACGCCTCTTCTCGAGGGTACCATCCTCTTTTGATCGTCAAGATTGTTCCAATGACTGTCACCATGCTCAAAACTGAGCTTTGGATCAAAATTTATGGCTCCTTAAAGTTTTCAGGCCTTCACTGGCCAAAGTCACTGCCCTGCCACATGGCGCCCACATGGATCCACGTCGCCCATATACTTTGATGTGGCTTTGACATGTCCTAACATGTCGTCTTCCCGTAGCGTCATGGCTACTGGTGTGGACGTTTGCATGGCACTTACCACTGGACCCATATACTTATCGAGCCCCCGACCACTCTGTGCTTAAACATTATTCAAGACCTTCGGTCCCCGGCCATATGATATACTGGACCACTGGGCGATCAAACATCGGGCTATCGGCCCATCGAGCGATCATCCACTGGGTGATCAACCCATCCATATTTTCGCATAGCCCCAAAACGTTGATCTGCGCTGAGATGGTACCCACTACATGTAGCCTTCACCTCACCACCCGGTTTAGCACAAAGTCCTATTATGACCTGCCACCTGATTTAATCATGATGTGACACATGGCTACCAGGGAATTGGGCCACCGACACCCCAACTTCACTCACACCATCAACTTTAGATTCCCGATCCAAATACTAGATGGAAATTTAGAAACGTGGCACTTCCATGACCGACCATCTATCGTGACACGTGGCCTTGTCGTTGCCTACCATATGGCATGACACGTGGCACTCATAATTCAACATAGAACTCTACCTCAACACTCTAATTCACTTTGACATGTGGCATGACCACCACTTGACACATGTACCATGCCTTGTCATGATGCATGGGTTGGCATGGATCTACATGTCATCGCCGAGAATATGATATCATCACTCGGGTGTTGACACCTACTCACTTGGCCCATCGATCCTTGGCTTATTGGGCCCACCAAACGGACAGCATGCACTAACTCTCGCTATTCATCTATGATATGTAGTGTTTTTGGAGTGGTCTTCGTTGGAGTACTTGAATACTTTGCATGAGAAACACTCCGACGGGGTCTGCTCCGATGGTCTTCTCCATAGATCCAACGAACCTTGGTTTTTGGAACCAAAAACCCCGATCACATCGGTGCCTCAACTTTCTCGACGGTTAATACCTGCCAATTATTCTCTTGCAAGTAATTAGGTGGGGCCCACAAAAACTCTACGACTGTCATTTCATCGTTCCCTTCCCGCGATCAATGGACCTCGTCCATTCTCAAAGTTCCTCTTATCAGAGTACTTCCTCCTCGTAGTCATGTTCCACTCTGATGGACATACTTCGACTATGTAAACTCCAACTGATCAGACTATCCTCAGAATCAGATATCAACGACTCTGATGACTTTAGAGTCCCTTCTTGTGCGAAGGTTAGCGACCATCCCACTCTCTAATGAGCTTGGCTCATTGAAAGATCTACAATGACCTACAATTGAGATCTACTCTTCGCGCTCTCATAGATCAATGGTCCANCAGAATTCCCCCACTACGGGAATTCAGTGCTACTCTGACTGTCATTCTTTGATGGAGGGCCAGGATCTATTCACGATGCCTTATCAACTGCTGCGATTAATCCTGTCTCAAAATACAGGTTTTCCATGGGTTATCAATCCGAACTTGGACTTGGTTGTTTCAAGAATTCTTCTAAGTGTTTTCTCAGGCTTACCAAGCCTCCGAGAGGTCTCGCTTTGCTCCGAAAAACCACTAAGGATTTCCCTTTCACCACTTAAGTGGATATTCTCATCTCCTGCAAATCTTCATTTCAAGATAGGGGGTTTAGTGGAGGATTAAGACTCTCTGACTGTGCATAGATCTCCCAAACCCGATCTAAGACTTCAGTAATGTAGAAATTAACATTCATGATACAAAGAGAATCATATCTTCTCATCTTCATATATTTTGTGAAGACTTTAACCATTCGGTGTACACTACAACACATGAGGTTATATATATATATATATGTATGTATGTATGTATGTCTGTATTCACATATAGGCTACAAATACCCAACTGACACTATGTTGCTCTTCAAAGTCATAAACAATTACTTACAACAACCTTTTCTAAAGATAAGGACAATCTGTGAGCAAAGACAATAATAATTTACTTCCAAGCTATAATAATCTCCTGAACCTATGAGCTTCTCAACTATCATTTAACATAATACCAAATTCACACCATTCAAAACATATTTTTGCATTGTTACTAAACTCAATAATCTATAGAAATGAAGCACAATAATACTTATCTAAAAACTAGACAATGTTGGAAACTATTGAATGGTGTGCTACTTTCCACCCAACCATAGGCACAGCTGTGCCAAATATCTCTACAGTCGGCCACCCCCTAGCTAGAGTACGATGCCATGAGGGAAATTCTATTTTAATTAACAAGTAATAAGGGATTATGGATACTCTCCTACACTTCTCTCTCTCATTTCTCAGAACCAGAGGAATTTTCTGTATTCCTCTTTGCTCATATTTTTTTTTCTCCAAAAACAACCGTGTGTCTCCCTTATCCTCTCCCCCAATTTTCCTCCTTTCCCTTTTCTTCTATCCCAAGATTTCATGGGTCAGGTCAGAAACTTTCATATGGGTACCCTACCCATTCCTCATTGATTTATGAGGAAGACTACCCAACTACGAACTTGACTAGTAAATAAATTTTCTGGGACAGAGGAAAGTTCTAGGTTTGGGTCATTTTTAATTCAGTATAGTATTGCACGACATGGGTCATCTCAAACAACAATGTATTCCCTTACCATTCCCTCTCATGGCATCGTAATCTGTATAGGCAATCCTCTTCAACAATTATTCAACATTTTCCACTTATATTAATAATTGAAATATATACATCTTTCCAAAATCCACCATAACAGGTTTATCCATAGTTTTGGTCATAATAATAATTTTATTTACAGACTAGGGAAAACAAGGGTCTTACAATCCCCTCTCCCTTAAATTAACACTGCCCTTGGTGTTCTATCTATCGTTTGATCTCTACGTACAACAATGAACAAAAATGGGTATGTATGTTTCATGGTATCCTCCATTTCTCACGTAGCTTCATTAGGACCAAACTGTTTCCACTGCACCTTGACCCATGCAATGGCTCTGTTCCTGAGGGGGATCTCTTTCCTATCTAGTATGCATTGTGGTTCTAGCAGTAATTCTCCCTTTGGTTCCACCTAGATCATAAACCAATCAATTATATGATTAGAATAATGTACATATTTCTTCAGTAATGAAACATGAAAAATGTTATGCACTCTCACTGTGGGAGGAAAAGCTAATTTATATGCTACGGGTCCCACTCTATCCAATATTTCAAAAGTTCCACAAAATCAAGGTGCTAGCTTGGCACATGTTCCCATTCTCAAGGAACTTCTTTTGGGCCTAATTTAGAGATACACATAATCCCCTACTTTAAACTCTCTAGGAGTCCTATTTCTATCAACGTAGCTCTTCTGTCTTTCCTGGGCCACTTTCAGATTTTGTTTTATTTGAATTACTTGTTGCTCCATTTATTTTAGCATGTCTGGTTCAAGTGTAATAATGTTGATTGGGTTGTCCCAACTAATTGGAGTGTTGCAATGTCTTCCATAAAAATCCTCAAAAGGACTCATTTTCAATGACTTATGGTAGCCATTGTTGTAAGAAAACTCCACCAGTGGTAGATATTCTTTCCATTTCTTGGGCTGATGCATTGCATGCATCCTCAACATGTATTCTAATGCCTGGTTTACCCTCTCTCATGCCCATCAGTTTGAGGGTGGTAGGATATACTAAATACCAATTTAGTCCCAAAACCAACAAACAAAGACTTCCAAAATTCTGAAGTAAATTTAACATCTCTATCTGATATGATCTTCTTAGGAAAAACATGCAACTTAAATATTTCTTTCATGAAAATGTTGGCAATATCTATTGCCTTGCAAGTTTATTTACAGGGATAAAGTGATTCGCCTTGCTCAACTTATCCACAACTACCATAATTGCATCAGTCTGTCTAGTTGATTTAGGTAATCCTATAATAAAGTCCATGGATATGGTTTCCCACTTCCATTCTAGAATTGGCAGGGGCTGCAATAGCCTTGCTGGGTGCTTGTGTTCCATCTTAACCTACCGACATTCCAAAAATTTAGCTAAGTACTCAACTATGTCCTTTTTCATTCCTGGCCAATTAAAGAATTACTTAATGGTTGTTATCATCTTTGGATAACCAGGATGATCAATGTATGGTATTTTATGCAGCTCATCCATTATGAAACTCTTCAAGTCGTCACAATTTGGAATGTACAACCAACCTTTGTGAGTTAGAAAGCCATCATTCAACAACTGGTAGCCATCATATTTCATCCCGAGGCTCCTGCTCTAGATATGCCTTTACAATTTTGAAAAGCTCATCTACTTCCTGTGCACTTTTAACCCTCTCTTTGATGTTTGATTCACAGGTGCTTATATCTTCCAAGTGAATCAATTGCATGCTTCTACTTAGAGCATCAACCACCCTATTCTCTTTTCCCTTAATGTGTTTGATTTCAAAATAAAATTCACTAAGGAGAGCCATCCACCTAGCTTGTATAGCATTTAGTTTGGGCCGGTCAAAAAAATATCTCAACCCACTGTGGTCTGTCATCAACACAATTTTTCTGTCTAGGAGGTAGTGCCTCCACATTTCCAAAGCATGCACTATGGGAACCAATTCTAAGTCATGGGTCACATAATGTGTTTCATGTTTATTTAATTTTATGGATTCCTAACAAATCACATGCCCTTCTTGCACGAGGACTCCTTCGAGTCCTTCCTTGTAGGAATATGTACACATAAGGAAATCCTTGTATGGGTATGCTATTTTTAGCACAGGTACATTGGTTGAAAGGTGTTTCAGCTGTTGAAAAATCTCCCCACACTCTGTTCTCCAAATAAATTTAACTCCCTTTCTCTGAAGGGAGGTGATTGGATGACCGATTTTGGAAAACCCCTTTATAAACCTTATATAGTATCCTTCTAGGCCCATAAAGGATTTGCTATCAACTACATCTTTTGGTGTAGGCCAATCCATAATGGACTTGATCTTGTCAGGATCAAATGCTACTCCTTCCTCAAAGATGACATGGCCTAAGTAATGGAGTTGTTTTTGGAAGAGATCACACTTACTAAGCTTTGCATAGATTTTGTGCTCTCTTAGCACTTGAAGCACTAACTTGAGGTGCTCTTCATGCTCTTCCCTATTCTTAAAATATATTAAGATATCATCAATGAAAACTAGCACAATTTTTTGCAAGAGCTTGTTGAAAACATTAGTCATCAAGCACATGAAGGTGGCCGGTGCATTGGTAAGCCCAAATGGCACCACCACAAATTCATAGTGCCCATATCTCGTCCTAAAGGTTGTATTGTGAATGTATTCATCCTTAATCTAGACTTGATGGTATCTAGACCTCAAGTCAATCTTGGAGAAAATTGTAGCACCTCTTAGTTGGTCAAATAAGTCATCAATTCTAGGTAAGGAGTACTTATTCTTAATTGTCATCTTGTTGGGTTGTCTGTAGTCTATGCACAATCTAAGCGTGCCATCGTTTTTCTTCACAAACAAGGTTGGTGCTCCCCAAGGAGACACACTAGGTCAAATGTGACCTTTTTCCAACATCTCCTTCAGTTTTAACTTGAGCTCAACTAGTTTTGGTGTACTCATCCTATAGGGTACTCTAGACATTGGCACCGTTCCAACTTTAAGTTATATTGAGAAATCAATATCTCTTCTTGGGGGTAGTCCTAGTACCTCTTCTAGAAACACATATTTATACTCTCTTAATATAGGATGGTCCTCCAGGTTTGGTTTACTATCCTCAATAGAGTTCAATATTTGTATTGCATACAAATAACATCCTTTTTTGAAATACTTCACTTGAAGGGCTGATACTTGTCTCACTGAGATATTCTTTTGGATTCCTTGTAGGGTTCTTTTCTTCCCTTCCTCATCTTCACAATCTAACGTTTTATTATAGCAATCCAACTTGGTTTTATGGGCAGTCAACCAGTCCATGCCAATTGACATGTCATAAGATTCTAAGGGGAGTATGCTTAGAGAGGCTTGGGTGGACATTCCATTCATAATGAATTGGCATGCTGGTATGACCTATGCCACTTTTATTTTTGTTCCAATGGCTAGTTGTACCATCCATGATTTAGCATGTTTTACTTGTTGCATTTTACATTTATCAACAATTTGAGGGGAAACATAACTCAAATAAGAACTAGGGTCAATTAAAATGGAAACAAGATGGTTGGAAATCATACCTACCATTTCCATCACTGAAGCTTGGTGGTCTACTTGTCTATTATCCAAGGCTGCATGAATTTGTGTTATGCTCCTGACTACATCATTAATTGTGGTACCCTCCTAGATGTTGTAGACTCTCCTACTGTCCAGATATCTATGCGGGCAGTCCCTTAGAAAATGTTCTTCTCCACATCCCCAAAATTTCAATGGTTCTCTCTTTGTATTATCATCCTCTCCTATGACTGATCCAAGGGGTTTATTCACACTCTGAGATGGAAAATTCTACTAATATACACTCTTTGTGGGATCTCTTCCTATGCTTCATCTTGGAGCTCTTCCTATGCTTCTTAAACTTTGAGGATTTAAACCCCTTCTTCTTGAATCCCAAATTATCTTTCTTCTCCCAGTCCTTATGAGATTATGCCTTGTGTTGGAAATGCTCATAGCAATACCTTGCTTTCCAAATGATATATTCTAAATTCTTATGTCATCAAACTCAATTCTGTCTTAGAAGGATTTAGGCAGCCCGCTAAGGAATCATTTCATCTTCACCTTTTCATCCTTTATATAGGGCACATACCTCATCATATTAAGAAACTTGTTGACATATTCATCTATTGTGAGTTGTCCTAGCTTGAATTAATATAATTCCTTAGTATTTTCTTCATAGTACCTTTCAGACAGGTACTTCTTCTTGAAGTAGTTCTCAAATTGCACCCATGACGACTCCTTCTCATGGATTCCCTTTACATTTCTAAGGCCCTCCCACTAGATAGAGGCCTTTCCATTCAGGTTGAAAATGGTTATTCGAGCCTTCAAGTTTTTAGAGTAGTCATGAACTATGAAGTACTTCAATAAGCCAAGTATCCAAGTTTGCACTTCTTCCCCCTTTTTAATCTCCCCATAAAAAGTGGGTGGCTTGGTGATCCGAAAAGATCTTTTGATCGAGTTATTATACATGTGTTAATTAACCAATTAGGAAGCTAAAATGAAAGAGGAATAATTATAGAAGAAACATCACAACCATATGCACATGTACAAATCTGAAATAAATCATAAAACAACAACAAACCATAACACCAATGTGATAACGGAGTTCGCTAATCTCGCCTACGTCTCCGAGCCTTTGTCTTAGTGGGTGAGGATTTCTTATTTTTGTTAAGTCATCACAACAGTGCCAAAAGGTTACAAAAGTGACCTTGTCTTTTTCTACTGGATCTCTAGAACCCAACAAAAGAAACGACACTAAAATCAGATGATCGGAGCTCCCAGACATGGCCCGCAAAGGTGTGCTCCTAAACAACTTCCCTACATAAAAATGGCTTTGGATTGGAAAATATTTAGCATAAAACTACTATGAATGTCCTTTTATGGCCTCAAGAAGGCCTAGCTTATACAGATCTGAAGTTGGTAACCATATCCCAACTTCCCCCCAAGATCTGGCCTAAAAAAGGTCCCAATATCCCCCAAAAAGGGCCAAAAATCTCCAAAAATAGGCCTATAATCCATAAAAAATCAATACAAAATCCATATAATAAAGTTAAAACCCACATTTTTCAAAATTATTGGGCACATCCCCTTATGCGTTGGCCCCTGGTCGTATGGGTACTTTCCATGTGGCTAGGCGCTAATTTGGGCGTGCTGGCCCCTTAACTGCTTTGGCACCTGGTCCTATGTTGTTGGGCCATGTGACCACACCCCACATGTTATCAGTTTAAAGTCCTGATGATTAAGCTCTGTTTCGTTAGCCCCTGGTTGACGGGCTAGCCAAGCTGACCGGGGCTAACCCCGAATCCTTTTCACCATAGGTTATAATCCCGAGTCATATGGGTTATGGGTGCTGAGATCTGTGGGCTACCTGCCACATACCACGCTTGAAACATCAACTGTGGTCATGTTGGAATGGTTTACAACGAGGGTTGGGGCTAGGCCCCAGCCTTAACTCTGCCCAATGATTCTTAAACTCAAACTTAAATATAATTTATGCCATATATAGTTAAGTCACACCCCGTAGGCAGGCTGGTAGCTCGGCCTACGTGAGAGCTTCACGCCCAGGGAGGTCTATGGTTCAAATCCGCTGAACTGCCATAATTTTTCCATCCAAATGAGCCAATTCCTGGGTGTCATGTGGCATGCCATGTCTGGTCCACGTGGCACCATACCATACGCTGAGAGCTTTGTCTCTTGTCAATACTTCATTCATCCATGTGTCTTCCACCTGTCTGCCCTGTCTGCATACTTGCCCAGTAACTATCTGCCACGTGTCACCCTATGGACATGCCACATGTCACCCTTGCAGTGGTGACATGTGTCACTCTCGGATTGGTCCACCTGTACCTGCCACATCATCTATCTGTATGCCCAATCAGCCTGCCATGTCAGCTGTACGGACCCTACCATGTCAACACCAACTGTGCCTTGCCACGCCAGCTGTACAGAACCTTCCACATTAGCGCCAACTGTGCCTGCCACGTCAGCTTTACAGTTGTACGACCTGTACATTCAACTGCCACGTGGCATTGTATGGACTGTACAATCATCATTTTTTTGCTTGTTTGGAAAAACAAGCATATCACCGTATATGGAGCATACGATGTCCATTTGAGCCCGTTCAAGTTTTGTTGGGTTCCTATCGATGAGGCCTATGCACACGTCCGTTTTGAAGCCATTATGAGAACTTATTTTTAGGCCTTTATGAGCCCCATCAGGCTCTTGGATCCAATTCTGGATCACACCTCCCCACTTAGGATCTTTTGGTCCCCAAAATGTTACTGACCAGTCATAAAGCTCGAGATAGGCCACCCGAATTGCTCTCTGTCTTTGAACTCTGTCAAGTGCACCTGTCTCTTCAAGATCAACTGTAACACAATCATGATAACTGACAACATATTGTTAGACATTTGAACCCTGTCACATCTTACTGAATCTACTATCATCCATTTATATAACATTACTAATGACAACATAAAAAATATGACTGCAAATGAGCTGATATGTTTGTAATATTTGCACGACATTATCTTATCTTGAAGCAAACTATGATTGATTTTCCATTCTACAATCATCTCATGTTCTTGCTTAAGATTGATTACTTGATTTGAAACAATTATAGGTGTTTTGCTTGCTTGAACTTCCTTTCTTAATTGTTCCATAGTTTGAAGAGTTTTATTTTCCTTTACATGATGAGCATGAACCACATATTCTTGACCTGCTTTGATTAAGTGATATTGATTATTTTCCCTGTAGAATATTTCTTTACGATCATACAAGTATGGACTGCCTAAGACTATTTCACATTCACTTAGTGGCACCACATCACATGTTACCTCGTCTACAAACTTAGATGAAATTGCAAATTTTAATGTGCACTGCTTGGTTATGTGCATTTGATGATTGTTTCTTATCCATTTAAGTGTGTAGGGCTTATGATGCATATGTGTTTTTAATCCCAATTGCTTAACCAATTCCTTTGAAATTAAGTTAGATTGAGATCCACTATATCAATGTGTCAACCTTAGTGTGCCTCATGATGACCCTTATGTGAAACACGTTACTTCTATAATCAAATCCTTCACCAATTTTACCTGTCATACAAATCAATGAGACCTTAAATTCGTCACCTAAATCCGATCCCAAGTATGTTGGTCGTGTTGTTGCTGCAACTGTTTGCCTCCCTTTCTTCTCTTTGAACCATTTTGGCCTCTTCTCGGGATGCAATTGCCAACAATGGTCATCATCATGCCCCTCTTTCTTGCAATGCTTGCAAGAGGGCTTCTCTTCCTTTCTTTCCACATAATTTGACTTCTTTCCATGCCACTTCCTTTGGCCTCTTTCCTTGAAGATGATTCCCCTGATACACCAACACCTGTTTTCCCTGCTTCAATGTATGTCGCTTGAACAAAAACCTCATCAATATTAGTTGGTCCAAACATGAATCCAATATTTCGAATATGTGCAAGTAAACCTCCTATATACTTCATAAGAGTTTCTTGGGTATGTAAGGGAATATCTAACATTAATGCCATTTTTCAAAATCCATCTGTGTATTCTTGCATTGTTTGTCCTTTTCTTAGTTTTAAAGCTTTCCATTCAATTAACACTTTCTCTTTATAACCCAAAGGACATAATTTCTTTCTAGGTGCATAAATGAAACTTTTCCATGATGGAAATACATTACCCACTTGTTGCGTGCCATTTTGCAACTTGCTTTGCCACCAGATGAGTGTTGCGCCTACAAGTCTCAATGATGCCAATTTGATTTGAGTGGCCTCATCCTTGATTTGTTGCACACTGTAATAAAACCCCATCTGTCTGACCCAATTGTCAAGTCTCTCTGCATTAACTTCACCATCATATATGGGTAATTCGAATTTAACATCAAGTTTTAATAAAGGTATTTCATTCTTATGTTTATGAACATGTTTCTTTGCATTGGATTTTGAACTTGAACTTGAAGAAGAAAGAGAATAAGGAGGTGAAGATGGAGGTGAAGGAGGAATTTGAGGAGGATCCTCTCCTTATTCACTTTTTCCCTTTGAAGATTCACCAATAATTGGTCTCTTTTGTTCCAAGTAATCATCATACAAAACCTTCATCATCTCCGACATGTCAAAGAAAGTTTTTCGAAACTCTTTCTCCTCCCGAGAAAGTCCCTATTCTGATGCCACCTTCTCACTTTGAGAAGTTCTCTTTCTCAATCCAATCAATGGATTATCTTCAACAAGCTCGCCTTCACCATGATGTAGCTTTTCCCTGGTTAACATGCAAAACTTAAATCCAAACGTCAACTAGCTCTGATACCACTTGATCCGAAAATATCTTTTAAATGACAATGGTTGAGTTATTATGCATGTGTTAATTAACCAATTAGGAAGCTAAAATGAAAGAGGAATAATTATAGAAGAAACATCACATCCATATGCACATTTACAAATATGAAATAAAGCATAAAACAACAACAAACCATAATACCAATGTGATAACGGAGTTCGACAATCTCGCCTACATCTCTGGGCCTTTGTCTCAGTGGGTGAGGCTTTCTTATTTCTGTTCAAAGCATTAAAATGGCATCACATCAGTGCCAAAAGGTTAAAAAACTGATCTGGTCTTGTTCTACCAGATCTCTAGAACCCAACAAAAGAAACTACACTAAAATCGGATGACCGGAGCTCCCAGAAATGGCCCGCAAAGGTGCACTCCTCAACAACTTCCCTGCATAAAAATGGATTTGGCTTGGAAAATCTTCAACATAAACTTACTCCAAATGTTCTTTTATGGCCTCAAGAAGGCCTGTTTTATATAGATATGAAGTTGTTAACCATCTCCCAACTTCCCCCCAATATCTGACCTCAAAATGGG
The DNA here is from genome assembly GCA_032191745.1 of Picea mariana. Taxonomy (NCBI): domain Eukaryota; kingdom Viridiplantae; phylum Streptophyta; class Pinopsida; order Pinales; family Pinaceae; genus Picea; species Picea mariana. The sequence continues at coordinate 8,736 of JASDQU011404892.1, read as the reverse complement.
CCTAATATCCCCCCAAAAGGGCCAAAAATCTCCAAAAACAGACCTATAATCCATAAACAATCAACACAAAATCCATATAATAAAGTTAAAATCCACAATTTACAAAATTATTTGGCGCAGCCCCTTATGCGTTGGCCCCTAGTCATATGGGTACTTTCCATGTGGTTAGACGCTAATCTGGGCATGCTGGCCCCTTAACTGCTTTGGCACCTAGTCCTATGTTGTTGGGCCATGTGGCCACAACCCAAGCATTATCAGTTTAAATTCCCGATGGTTAAGCCCTGTTCCATTAGCCCCTGGTCGACAGGACAGCCTGACCGACTGAGGCTAACCCCGAACCCTTCACACCATAGGTTATAATCCCGAGTCATATGGGTTATGGGTGCCGTGATCCATGGGCTAGTTGCCACACACCGTGCATGAAACATCAACTGTGGTCATGTTGGAATGGTTTATGTCGAGGGCTGGGGCTAGGTTCCAGCCCTAACTCCGCCCAACGGTCCTTAAACTCAAACTTAATTATAATTTATGCCATATACGATTAAGTCACACCCCGTAGGTGGGCTGGTAGCCTGGCCTATGCGAGAGCTTGGCACCCAGGGAGGTCTATGGTTCAAATTCGGTGAACTGCCACAAATTTTCCATCCAAACGAGCCAATGCCTGGGTACCACGTGGCAACCCATGTCTGGGCCACGTGGCATCGTACCATATGCTGAGAGATCTGCCTCTTGTCAATACTTCATTCATCCACGTGTTTTCCACCTGTCTGCATACTTTCCCAGTCATCGTCTACCATGTGTCACCGTATGGGCATGCCATGTGTCACTTTTGCAGTGGTGACATGTGTCACTCTCGGATTGGTCCACCTATACCTACCACGTCTTCCATCCATACGCCCAGTCAGCTTGCCACGTTAGCGCCAACTGTGCCTTGCCACGTTAGCTGTACGGAACCTTCCATGTTAGCGTCAATTGTTGCTGCCACGTCAACTGTACGGGCATACGACTTGTACATTCAGCTGCCACATGGCACTGTACGGACAATACAATCATCATTTTTTGCCTGTTTGTGAAAATGAACAGATCACAATATGTAGAGCATACGATGTCTATTTGAGCCCGTTCAAGTTGCGTTGGGTTCGTATCGATGAGGCCTGCACACACATCCATTTTGAAGACATTTTGAGAAATTTTATTTTTAGGCCTCTCTGAGCCCCATCAAGCTCCTGGATCCAATTCTAGATCACTTGGATTTCTTAAACTCTTCAAGGTCATGGATCTTAGAATGCTTCCTCCTCTTTCTTCTCCTTTGAGAATGTGAACTAGTCTCTTTGATGGACAGTTCCTTGGATCTTTTAGCCCCATCACTAGAGGATTCTCCATATGAGTCCTTGATGTTAGCATGCCTCTTGGATCCATGTTGGGCCTTCTTGGAGGTGTTTTTTCTTGCATTGCTACTTTCAAGGCCATGCTTTTGTATCTCATGTGAACTTTGGATTTTCTTGGACTGATGTCTGTCCACATTACTGTCCGCTGGCCCATGCTACAACTACCTCTATATATTCGAAAATCTTTGAAGAAAGAATTCATTTATCTCAGTTTTTTTTTCTTGTTCTTTTATAAGCCTCTCGTTATATTCTTTAAATCTTTTTAACTTTTCCATGAGGCTTCTTACAATTTCAGCCAAATTTGGAGGGGTTTCCACCACTCTCCTTTCATCGGACTCTTCATCTATGTTATGGGAGCCCTCTTCCATGTCACGATGTGTCACCATTCTTTATACTGTAGTTTTCCTTGTTGTCCACTAATTGGTTAAGTGTTGATAATGAAATTTTCTGTTAGTTACTTATCCATTAAATTATGAACAACACATAAAAAAAATTGTAATATGGAATCAGCTTCATCATTAAGCACATAACAACATCATATAAATTTAAACATGTAAAATCATTATAATGTCTCAACAAGATTTTGTAAGTTTTTATGGATAGGGTAGGGGGTAGGACAGGGTATCCTTGCCCTTAAAATAGTTTTCCAAGAAAATTTATTCAACTCTTTCCTGAGCCCAAGCGGGCCAAGTGCTGTTGCCAGCTCTGATACCACTTTGTAAGACACCCAACCCCTTAAGTACATTTTTAAGGGATGGGGTATTAAATTTTTTTCTCCTCCTTAACCATTTCAATGCCTCTTCTCAAGAGTACCATCGTCTTCTTCTCATCAAGAGCTTTCCAATGACTGTCACCATGCTCAAAACCGAGCTTTGGATCAAAAGTTATGGCTCTTTAAAATTTTCAGGCCTTCATTGGCCAAGGTCACCACCCCACCATGTGGCATCCACATGGCTCCATGTCACTTGTATAATTTTACGTGGCTTTGACATGTCCTAACACATCACCTTCCCATATCGTCATGGTTGCTGTCGTGGATGTCTGCATGGCACTTGCGAACGAACCCACCAACTTATTGGCCCCTATACCACTCTGTGCTTAAACATTATTCAAGACCTTTGATCCTCAATCATCCTATATACCAGACCACTGGGTGATTGGCCCACTAGGCATTCGACCACTGGACGATCAACTCATCTATATTTTTGCATAGCCCAACACGCCGTTCTGAGCTGAGTTGGCACCCACTACATGTGGCCTTCTCATGCCTCACCACCATGTTTAGCATGAAGTCCTATTATGACCCACCACCTAGCTTAACCACGATGTGACACATGGATATCGAGGCATGAACCCTCCAAATTCACTCGCACCATCAACTTTAGCTGCCCAATCCAATATACTAGCTGAAAATTTAGACATGTAGCACTTCCACAACCAACCACCTATCATGACACGTAGCCCTACTACTACCTCTCATCTGGAATGACACGTGGCACTCATAATTCAACACGAAACTCTATCTCAACACTCCATTTCACCTTGACACGTGGCACACCCACCACTTGACACGTATACCACCCCCCGTCATGATGCATGGGTTGGCGTGGCTATACATGTCGTCGATGGGCATATGGTCTCACCACTCGGGTGTTGACACCTTCCCACTTGGCCCATTGGTCCTTGGCTTATCAGACCCACCAAACATACAACTTGCATCGACTCTTGCTATTCGTCTATGATATGCAGTGTTTTCAGAGTGGTCTTCGTTGGAATACTTGAATACTTTGCTTGACAAACACTTTGATGGGGCCTGCTCTGATGGTCGTCTCCATATATTCAATGACCCTCGATCTCTGGAACCAACAACCTTGATAACGCTAGTTCCTCAACTTGTTCGATGGTTAATACCTGCCCTCTATTCTCTTGCAAGTAATTAGGTGGGGCCCATGACAACTCTATGACTATCATTTCAACACGCCCTTCCCATGATCAACGAACCTCATCCATTCTTGGAGTTCCTCCTATCGGAGTACTTCCTCCCCGGAGTCATGTTCCACTCCAATGGACATACTCCGACTATGTACACTCTGACTGATCAGATGATTCTCAGAATCTGATATCAACGACTCCAATGTCTTCGAAGTCCCTTCTTGTGCGAAGGTTAACGACCATGCCATGCTCTTTCTGACCTTGGCTCATCACGGGACCCACAATGACCTGCAAGTGAGATCTACTCTTCGTTCTCTCACCGATCAATGGTCCAGATCACCTCTCAAATTCTCCCCCATCGGAGTGCCCCCAATACGGGCATCCAATGCTACTTTGACTATCATTCTCTGACGGAGGGATAGGATCTATTTGTGATGCCTTATCAACTGCTATGATTCATCTTGTCTCAAAACATAGGTTTTCTATGGGTTATCAGTCCGAACTTGGACTTGGATATTTCATGAATTCTTCTAAGTATTTTCTCAGGCTTACCAAGCCTTCGGGAGCTCTCGCTTTGCTCCGAAAAACTACTAAGGCTTTCCCTTTCATCACTTAAGTGGAGATTCTCATCTCCTGCAACTCTCCATTTAAAGATAGGGGGTTTTAGTGGAGGATTAATATTATCTGACCGCGCATAGGTCTCCCAAACCCAATATAAGACTTTGGCAATGTAGAAATTAACATTCATGATACAAAGAGAATCACATCTTCTCGTCTTTAGATATTCTGTGAAGACTTTAACCATTTAGTCTACACTACTACACATGAGATTGTATATTTATTTATTTATACATATAGGCTACAAATACCCAACCGACACTATGTTTCTCTTGAATGTCACAAACAATTACTTACAACAACCTTTTCTAAAGATAAGGACAGGTAGTAAGCAAAGACAACAACAATTTAATTCCCAACTATAACAATCTCCTGAACCTATGAACTTCTCAACTATCATTTAATAGAAGACCAAATTCAAACAATTGAGAACATATTTTTTCATTATTATTGAACTCAATCATTTACATAAATGAAGCACAACAATACTTATATGAAAACTAGACAACACTAGCAATTGTTGAAGGGTATGCCACTTTCCACTCAACCATAGGCACAACTGCGTCAGATATCTCTACAACCAGTCACCCCCTATCCAGAGTATGATGCCATGAGGGAAATTTTGTTTTACTCATCAAGTAACAAGGGATTAAGTCTACTCTCCTACACTTTCTCTCTCATTTCTCAGAACTAGAGGAATTTCCCCTATTCCTCTTCACTCATTTTTTTTTTCTCCAGAAACAACTATGTGTCCCCCCTGTCCTCTTCCCCGATTTTCCTCCTTTCCCTTTTATTCTACTGATCCAAATTTTATGTTCAAAAAAAAATGAATACAGATTATTATTATTCTTAACACAGAGACACAAGAATAACAAAGATACAATAATAGAGATACAGTAAAACTGGTTTCTATTCAATAAGAAAATGTGCTGAAATTGTAAAATGCAGCGGAAAACAAGCTTTCTAGAATGGTGGCGGCTTATCTATGAGAAGAGATGTGATGAATACACTCATTCACAAGAATATGGTTACAATGAGTCTCTCCAAGCCTTTTTTACAATAAACAGGAATGCCAAAACCCCAAACATCCAAAAACCTAACCCTAGGAGATGAAGTGCCAAAAGTCATGTGGGCCCGAGGGTCGTAAATTTTGCATACGATCTCCGTTTTAGGCGCACGATAGCGCATTGGAAAGGTCTATCCGAGTACTACACATGTTCTCTTGCTTTGACTCAATCTATAGATTGACTATGGAGATCCCTAAAAATGTTGTTTAGGGCCTCAAAACAACCCCGAAAGTGAGGGACCCGAAAACTAGGAAAAAACTGCCAAACTAGAAAACTTCCAAAATGAGCCAGTTGGAATAGGTGGGAGGACACCGAAATCCATATGGATAAATCCTCCCCCATTAGGAAGTAATGGTATCCATTGCATTGAGTGCCCCCATTATATGAGGAAATTTCTACTGAATTTAGCCCCGAGTGAGCCACTTGCCTTGGTGCAGGAGCTTCCCTGCTTTGACAACTTGATAACTATGGATCCTTTGCTGGTGAGTGACCTTGACCTATGTGTCCACAATATGATCATTGGATTCCTGTTGCATACTGGGTGTAGGCCAAGGAAAGGAGGAATGTTGAGCTCAAAAGAATTGTCACCCACAACCTTGGTGATGGTGTAAGATATGTAATGGAGTGGGTGAAGCTTCTGATGGGGCCCTATAAGGTGTTCTTTATGCAAGTGTAACTACACTTTGTCTCCCACGTGAAAATTATGTGGCACCCGATGTTGATCATGATGCTTCTTGTACTTGGCATTGGATTTTTGTAAAATATCCTGAACCTGTTGGCGGATGTGCTCGATCCGCTCAATGAACCAGGAGGCTTTGTCAACTTCAGTTGGAGCAGGTGATGAATCAACTGGGGTGGCTGCAAGAGGTAGTGCAACATCCATGGGACCCAATGGTTGGAATCCCAACCTAACCTGAAAGGGGATGTGGCTGGTTGAGCTATGTAGGGCTCTGTTGTAGCTATGCTGAACATAGGGAAGACTCTCATCCCATGTGCAGGGGTGCTTGGAATTGTACATGTGCATGATATGCAATATCATTCGATTGACAAACCCAGTTTGGCCCTCTGTCTGGGGGTGGTAGGTAGTGGACTTAGTGAGCTTGGTGTCCAACAGTGACCATAGGCTCGACCATAATGTGTTGAGGAACCAACTGTCCCGATCTGAGACAATGGTTTGTGGGATTCCAAAATTTACCCAGAATCATTCAAAGAAGAGTTTGACAGTGGCCTTTGTTGTGATGCTCTTCTTGTAGGTGGCCAAGATCGCCATCTTGGAAAAGTGATAAAAAACCACAAAGACACAATCATTTCCCCTCTTGGTGGACAGAAGGCCCAAAATGTAGTCTGTTGAGATGGATTCCCATGGCCTTTCAGGAGTAGGAAGGGGGGTGTACAGGCCCTGTTTCTTATTGGTTGGTTTGACAATAACACATCCAGTGTAGGATCTGATATACTTGCTGACATCTTGTCAAAGTTTCAACCAGTATAAAAGTTTCTGCAACACTTCCATTATCTTTTCGACACTGAAGTGTCTTGCCACCTGACTTTAGTGGGCTTCCTAAATCAGCTTCACTCGCTTTCTTGATGGAACACAGAGATGTCCCAATCGACATAATAGCCTGTCCTGAAGATGGAAATTAATGACAACTAAGTTTGTGCCCAGCATTTGGTATGTGGTGGCGAAGTCAAGGTCTGTCTCATAGAGGTTGGGCCATCTAGAGGTCTCATGGTTGCAAGAGTCTAGCAGTATGGTGAGTGTCGTGACTAGAGGTCAGCTGAGGAAATAAACGAATCAGTTGGTACTACTTGTTTTATACTTGATGTTGAGGTGGAACTGCTGCAAGTATGTTGACCACTTTTGATGGCAGTCATTCTGCAATTTGCCTTGTGTGTGCATGAACTGCAGTGGTTTATGATCCGTGTGGATGGCTGTTGTTAGAAAAAATACAACCGCGGAGCAATAAAATAAAACAAATGTAGAAATAAAATACAGAAGATACACAATACAATAGAGACACAAACATACGTGGTTCACCTAGTGTGGGATACATCCACCAAAGAAATTGCCATGTCCTTCCTTTATTATTATCCAACAATCGAAGGGATACAACCTACAACAAACCCGCTATAACTTCCTCTTCTTTTTTTCACAGTCTCCTATCTCAGAATGCAATAATCACTATCATGCCTCCACAACCAAAGACCTCTGAAACTGGAAGATAATCAGGCTCCACAACCAACAACTGTCTCCTTCCCAAGAATGTAATGTCTCCACTAGCAGCAGGCTTGCATAATGGAGTACATTTATTTGTCATAAGTAGGGTACTTATAGACAACATATGATAGTGTGTTACTATGATAGGCCACTGGGTGGCCATGCTTAGTGAGAATTGCGCCCACAACGTAGTTCGAAGCATCTATCTCGATCTCAAAGGGTTGTTGTAGGTCTAGTAATGAAAGTACTAGGGCTGAGCACAAGCGCTACCTTAAATCATCGAACGTTTTCTATTGGGATAGGCCCCACAATTTTTTTTCCTTACCACCACCCCTGGTTACTTGGCTGAGGGCCCATGCAATATGGGAGAATCCCAACACGAAACTTCAATAGAAATTGGCAAGGCTTAAGAAGCTTCGAAGCTCAGTGAGTGTGGTTGGGGCTAGCCAGTCACGGATGACCTGGATCTTGGCTAGATCCACATGCACACCATGATGATCCACGATGTAGCCTAGGTACTGGACCTTGTCCATGCCAAAGGATAAATTTTTCAAGTTGGCATATAGCTTGTGTTGCCGCAGGGTGTGCATAACCTGCTGAATATGCTGCAAGTGTTCCACCCAAGTCTTGTTGTAGATGAGGATGCCATCCAGATACACCACTACAAAAATATTGGTGAAAGGTCGCAGGATATCGTCCATCATCCTCATGAAGGTTGTTGGATCATTTTTCAAACCAAAGGGCATGACCAACCATTCAAAAAGACCTTCTTTTGACTTCAAGGTGGTCTTCCATACATCTGTCTGTTCTATGGGGACCTGGTGGTAGCTAGACTTCAGATCAATCTTACTGAAGTATTTTCCCCCCTTGAGATGATCAAGTAGATTGTCGATTCTGGGAATTGGGTACTAGTTTCTGACTATGATTTTATTTAGGCCTTGGTAATTAATGTAGAGTCAAAAGGTCATGTCTTTATTCTGCACTGGCACGATTGGGTTCCCACAAGACAATGAGATGGGATGGATGTGCCCCTCATGGAGAAGTTATTTGATCTGTCACTTGATCTCCTCATTCTCTAACAGAGAGAAGTGGTATACTGGCCCATTGGGCAGTGGTGCGTCGGGGGTTAGATTGATGGGATGCTTAAACACAGTGCAGTGGTACCCTGGTAGGTGAGAAGAATATATCTTTGTATTCTGCAACAACCTTGTCCACTTGCTTCTGCTATGTGGAGAGGTTGGCCAGGGAGGCCCTGGATGTGGCCACAATATTTTTCTCACTCTGAGAGCGAATCACGAAGAAGACAAACTTCCTGGTCTGAGAGATGACCTTCCTGCATTGCTTGACAGAGATCAAGGAAATAACACTAGGTGGGACTACCTCGAGTATCCTGTATAATTTCATGTTCAAAGTAATAATAACACTGTGAGGCCTAGACTGATATACAACATGACATTTCCATAAATAAGGTTGGCCCAAAAGAACATTACAAACTTCGAGAGGAGAAACATCACAC